>JASCZI010181442.1:0-10211 GCA_036250425.1 Stylosanthes scabra
GTTGAACTTCTCAATTGTGATTGAGAAAGAGTGGACGTAGGCAAGAGTTGCGCCGAACCACTATAAATCTTGTGTATCAATTTCTATCCCGTATCTTTTACAAATTCCATTATTTATTTTCACAAGCATCTTTGCAAAGTAAAAGCTCCTTGTAAGTACTTAAAAGTGGCTTAAGTCCTTGGAAAAATACTAAGCAAAAATACTTGAGTTATTTAATTTCAAGTCATTTAAATTTATATCAAGTGCTCTTGGAAACTACAAGCTCCTTATAAGTGGCTAGGAATTGACTTAGTCCCTTAGAAAAATACTAGTACAAGCACTTGTGTTGTTCTTTATTCTTAGATATTTACACTTCCGCGAAAAATTATCTATTGTTGTTTAAACACTCAATTCACCCCCCTCTTGAGTATTGTGCTTCGTGACTAACAATAACTTCTGAAATTAATTTATTCAAGAACTGTGATAAGTGAAAGGTTTACCAAGCTATAATAAGAAAGACTGTCAGAAATAAGGTTAACCACATCTCCATGGCCCTCAGATGATAAGTTGCTTGTTTGCCCATGACATGTTTGTGTTCAATTGTCTACTGAGATTGAATATGCTACAGTATAAAACAAAATTGGTTCTACACATGGATTGTCTTGCAAGTAATAGTTTATCCTATATTGATTGCATATTTTGTTGCAGTTCTACTAAGCATGAAAATCGTAAAACTTATCCCATTTATAATTACTTTAACAATATTTAGGAAATTGCATAATATTAGAAAATCATCAAGAGCATACTTATCTAGCATATTCGCTAACATTTATGGGTGGCAACTTTAAGCACATAACCAAACAATATTAAAAAGTAACTCAAAGGCCAAAAGCACATACTGCTTAGACCATTAAAGAACTCCTTCAGATTAGGCCTCCATCTTTTCGCCAAACCCCAGGCATTTGAAGATGGATCCTATGTCCCTGATATTCATACCATACAATTTCATCAACCACAACACAAAATGAAAGGTCAATGCAAATTTCATCATCGCTTATTTGAGGTTCATCATATACATACCTTCGAATCTTCAACCACCATTTCGATGGTTTGAGCCTCGTTTGGCTTGCACCTAGCAGGAGCATCCCACTGTCTCACAATGAGTAGATAAAACTCCAATTAAAATTTTGATGGATGCACCTCACCAAAATTATTGCCTCTCCTCTCCATGGATTATGGGGTACTGAGATTTTGAATTTTTTTAGAAGAGGAATTTTATTATGAGGAGAGTGTTTGGTTGGGTTATAATATATTTTAGTTGTGAGTACAATCTTGGCTATGTGGTTTTTATACTTTATAAAAACAAAAAGCGTTTGTGTTAGGATCTGTGTAAAGGCTTTATAAAAACTTTTTCAATGACCTGGACACGTGTCGATTCATAACTGCATTACAATTCTCACCTATTTCTTTTACAATAGGGGATTGATGCTGTAGAATCAGCACACACAAATACAAAGAGATTGCCTTTCACTTGTCCTTACTTAGTTAAATCTTAATATTTTTTCCATTTCCATTTCCGTTTCCTTTTTCTTCTTTTTTCTTTTTTTCCTCTCTTCCTTTCTTCTTTGTCATTCCTATCTCTCTATTATTTTTATTTTTTTGCGTTTCGTTCCAATGCCTCATCACGTCTCCCCCTATTTATAGGAAAACAAATTTTCTATGCAGAATATTTTATTATTCTAGTTAAAATGTCTATTTATTATTATATTATATTAGCTACTATAAATACTATTCCTTACTGACGTTCTGCCTGTTCTCTTCTTTTTTTTTTTAACTAAAAGAATTTCTTTTCCACCCTCCTAAGGGAGCCCAGCGTCCTAACTGTCTGGAATCGACTCTGATACCATTTGTAATAGCCCAGGCCACTAGCAGGATATTGCGTAATAATAATAATTTTCACCCAAAATAATAATAATATAATCAAAATAATATTATTAGATTAGTTAATAATAATAATAATAATAATAATAATAATAATAATAATATAATCACAAATTATTATTGTTAGATTAGTGGTAATAGTAAAATAGGGTGGACCTATGGTGACTACCACAACGGTGGCTAGCAATGCCTACACGTTCACTAGCCATGGAGACCGCGCTGCATGGCCGTATATTAATTAAGAAAGTTGATTATAATTTAGAGTTAAATGTGTTAACACTCCTATGTTTTACCATGTGCTTGGATGTGATTTTGGCGTCCACAAATGCCTCTATAAGCTTTTACCATCCTGTTCTCATTTTTCTTTGCACCAAGTTCATACCACATTCCAATCATCATGTTCAAAATCGCCCACATTAAGTGTTGCAACAACTCGCAACACCTCATCCAACCTTCTCACCTAACTAATACGCATCTCTGCCCTGTCACACAAAACACCTCTACCTATCTTGAACCTTAATTCTGTGTTTCCCCTAATTTCATTTCACAATTTCATACGCACGGAGTTAAAATCATGTGGAACACAATTCACTTTGGTTTTCCAATTGAACAATAGAATCCTAATTTCTTGCTTCCCCAAACTCAGATGCACTATTCGAAACCCATGCGGCACTTTGATTCTCTTTATGTTATCCAATCTCATATAGAACCCTAATTTTTGTGTGTCCCCAATTTCAGAAATACAAACTAAAATCCATGTATAAGTTCAATTCCCTTTAGATTATTCGATCTCACAATTAGGGTAATCGTTATTTTAATCACAATCAATATTATTTATCGTTCGTATCATGAAAGTTACCCGCCTACCCTACCAATCCATTCCAACGCTGGGTCAACAACTCTTCATGCCACATGACCCGCGTTTATTGGCTAATGCCTTGTAGCCATCATAGCTACTGATCAACGTAGTTACCTTAGTATACACTATAATAATATAGTCATAATAATGTTATTGTTAGATTGTTAGATTATTATTATAATAATAATAATAATAATAATAATAATAATAATAATAATAATAATAATAAACAGACTTGGTGGTATACTCCACAAGTCTAATGTAATAATGATAATGCAATAAAAATAATATTAATGATATACGATAGTCTTGAGGTAAAAAAATATTTTTACCTTAATATTTCTACCATTTCCTTTTTCTTCTTTCTTCTTTTTCTTTGTCTTTTCTCTCTTCCTTGTCGTCCTTTTTTCTCTATTATTTTAATTGTTTGCTTTTTTATGTTTTTCCCTTTCCTATGTAGAATATTTTATTATTTTTAATTATTATGTCTATTCATTACTATATTATTTTAGTTACTAAGCGGTACTATTACTTACCGACGTTCTGCCTCCTCTTTTTTTTATTTTTTTTAATATCCCATCCGATGTGGGCTTTGACATTCCACCCCCTAAGGGAGCCCGGCGTCTTCGCTAGCACCTCGATCCAGAATCGGCTCTGATACCATTCGTAGCAGCCCAGGCTACTAGCATGATATTGTCCGCTCTGGCCAGTGGGGATAATGGCACGCTAGCCTCCCCACTCACCCAGCCTCACGGGTTTGCTTTTCATGAGACATAAACCCATCGGAAAATGCGTCATGCTAGGAAGAGGTATCCACACTCTTGTAAGGCATGCTTCGTTCTCCTCCCCACCGATGAGGAACTGACATTCCACCCCCTAAGAGAGCCCAACGTCCTCGCTGACACATTGATCCAAAACCGGCTTTGATACTATAAAATGTAATACCCCTTCTTTAGAACAAAAACAAATCATTACATAAAATGATAATTCGATTGTACTTTATACAAATACAATAAAATAAATACAAACATATAATTATCACACATACAACATAAAAATTAGAAAATAAATTACAAGTTATTTATATATAATTTTGTAGAATCAGCACACAGAAATATAAAGAGCTTGTCCTTTCACTTGTCCTTAGTGAGTTAAATCTTAATATGTTCACCGCTTTCTTTTTCTACTTTCTTTTATCTCTTTTTTTTTTCTTTTTCCTCTCTTCCTTTCTTTTTTTATTGTCCCTAGCTATCTCTCTATTATTATTTTTTTTTTGCCTTTTCTCCTAGTATCTCAGCACGTCCCCCTGCTATTTATAGGAAAACAAAATTTACTATGCGAAATATTTTATTATTTTTAGTTTCTATACCTATTTATTATTATATTATTTTAGTTACTATGTGTTACTATTTCTTATCGACGTTCTGCCTCCTTTCTTTTTTTTTTAACTAAAAAAATTTCTTTTCCAACCCTAAGGGAGCCCAGCGTCCTCTCATCGATCCGGAACCTACTCTGATACCATATGTAACCGCCCAGACTGCTAGCAGGATATTATGCGCTTTGCCTAATAGTAATAATAATAATGCAATCAAAATAATATTATTAGATTAGTCAGTAACAAATCCTAATAATATAATCATAATAATATTACTGTTAGATTAGTGGTAATAATAATAATAATAATAATAATAATAATAATAATAATAATAATAATAATAATAATAATAATAATATAGTCATAATAATGTCATTGTTAGATTAATAATAATAATAATAATAATAATAATAATAATAATAATAATGATAATGATAATGATAATGATAATGATAATGATAATGATAATGATAATAATAATAATAATAATAATAATAATAATAATAGACACTAACCCGGTACTCACCCAAAATAAATATATAATGATAACAGTAATAACAGCAGCAACAACAACAACAATAACAATAAATTGGGGTGGGTTCTCAGATCTGTAGCCTAGCTCATTGGATCGAACCTGGTCTACCCGATCAGGGTCTTTAACTTGAAAAGAAAAAATTATTTCGGTAAATATTGTCAATTTTTTTGTGTTTTAGGAAATAAAGTATTTTTTAATTACTTGAGAAAAAAAATCAGGTGACGCAAAAGGAATAAATAAATAATTTAGAGTTTGAGACAGACTAGTATGGTAGCAATAAGAGGAGAAGATGTGAAAATTTTATAGGAGGTGAATATTGTTGATGCTACAATGAAGAGATGAAGTGTAAGTAGGAGAAACTTTTATTTTTCTAATTAAAAAGAAAGTTTTCATATTTTATACATGTTTTAGTATCTGGTCTATTTTAAGCAAACATGGGACAAAGGTATTTTTTACTTGAGTTGTGATAGAAAATTCTAATTTATAAACCTAATTATTCTCATAATACTTAGGTTTGGTTTGGTAAAACTTTTTAAAGAGGTGCTAGAGCTTTTCAAAAGCACAAGCAACTCGTTTTGTGTTTGGTAAATCAAAAAGACGATGTGCTTGTGCTTGCAGCTTTTAAAAGATTGGGGTGCTTTTGAAAGCACCTAAAGGGGAGCTTTTCAAAGATGGCTTGTGCTTATCAAAACTAAAAGGTCTAATATAACCTTATTTATTAATAAATATCCACATTTATTATTACATATATATCTATTATGGTCTTTTTAAATTTTAAATGTCACTTTACCAAATATAATTGTTGTTGCTTGTGCTTATTAAAAGACATTTTTTATTTCATTTTACCAAATACATGTGCTACGACTTTTGAAAAGCTATCTTTTAAAAAACAACTCTCATAAGCTACTTTCGAAAAGTAAACACTTTACCAAATCAAGCCTTAAAAGAGTAAAGAATCCAATGATAAATGTTATTTTTTAAACATATTAAAATTGTAAAAAATATAAAAGTTTTTTTATGTAGAAATTAGGGAATTTTTAATTTAAATAAATAAAATAAATTCAATAATTACTTAAGGGGCGCGAGTTAAAGTTTTTACTTTTTTTGGTCCCCATCCTCGAATACAACATAGGGTTGGCTAGCCCGTGTTAACCACATATTCTAATGTTTTCATCTTCATTCGTCATTTTACTCCATTTTACAACATGGTTTAATTCCATTTTATTTACAAATTTAACGTTGAATCCTAGAATTATTGTGTAAAATTTCTCAGTTTGTTCCTTTAAAATGATAGTCTGCAATATTTCTTGTTCTTTTCATAATAGTCTCTAATAATTTTAGTGGATACGGTTAATAGTGTACGAGAATAGTAAAATCTGTTTATCTTGGTAGTTCATATAAAAATATTTTTATTCATCCATTATATTAAAATACTTTTAAAAATACTTAAAAATATTTGTCAAAAACACTAATATTTTTTCTTAAAACTAATTATCAAAAGAATTTTTTTTTAAAAAGAAATTGTATTATCTTTTTACTAACTAATACATATATAATGATCCATGACATGGATAAAATTAATAATAGGCATACAATGGGGACCTTCAACATTGGATGCGTGTTACCTTCAACATCTAACATGGGCTTTTCAACCCCGTGATATGCAATGTTAACCCAAAAATGTAAACAATTCAACCCGCATCCTTTTAAGTAATTATTGAATTTATTTTATTTATTTAAATTAAAAATTCGAAATGAAGAAGATAATTAGGTTTATGAATTAGGATTCCAAATCATTTATTTTTTTAGTTCTATCCATTATAACCAAAGGTAATAATAAGATATTATATTCTCTCTCCGTAGTTTTCTTTGTATGCTCCTTTCTGAGAATGCCAATTTGGTAGAGGGCCACCACCGCTCAACTTCACAGTGGTCCTCCCGTCTCCCTCTTTCTTTTTCTAAGATTCATCGAATGGTGTGCCTCCTTTCAAATCATATAGCCTATGACATTTAGAACATTTATTTTCCTTTTTAATGTAAAACTGGTGTTTGTCAAATTGATTGGAACCAAGCTTGGGAAATGGCAAAATATCATTGGAACGAATGGCTCAAACTGAATATCAACTCAACTGCTTCGATGGCTCTGGCCTTATCAACAATTGTGCAACTAGTGCAAAAGGAATCGACTAGCATGAAGCACCAATGGTGGTATTGCTGTGAATATGTGGCTGAGGTGAAAATGTATGCGGTTGGCGGATATATGATTGACTGCAACGACAGCTTGATATAGCTCTTTTTCTGTGGTATAGGAGGTGTTGTGGTTCAAGTGTGAGAGATTAATTCTACATCTTTGAGAGCAAGGAGAAGTGAGTAGTTTATAAGATGAAAAACTCATAAACTTGACACCTTAAGGTTTTGAGTTGGATATGGTGTTTTCTCAACTTGTGTTCCCTCACTTGGTTCCTCCCCAAAGTCTACCCGACGGTTTTGCTTCCCACGATGACCTAACACAAGGTTAATGTGTGAATTAGTTGTGGTCTATGTCATGTTTTATTTTGATGATTCACTCCCCCTAAGGGGTTGAGATTCTGTACTTTGGTTTTAAAATTATTCAAAAAAAAATATTCAATGTAATAACTAATATTACCGCTAAAAAACAAGAGATGGCCTAATGTTTGGAAGAAGAAAAAGAATGGGTGCAAACCCCAATAGCTTGCTAAATCAAAGAATTTTAGTCTTAGTAGTAGTTTAGATGTCGTGCATATATGTATTATGCAGTATATACGTTGCTCAAAAAAGTTTATATTTTTATTAGGTGTAGAAAATGGTGATTCGTGGTTCATCAAGCTATGAAAGAAAGAAACTCATAAGGGATTTAGATTTGGAATTTTGAAATTCTCATTTCATGAAGAATGATTATTGTTACACTGCTACAACTAACTACAGCTATTTATATACACTTCTCTCTTCTAACTAATTTTACAAAATGAATGCAGAGTGCTACCACCATCATTAATTAAATTACAATACTACCCATAAGGTTATGTTACACCCCCGCAAGCTGGGATTACATAAATCCAATAATCAAAGCTTGGAAATGTTAGAATTAAAGGGTCCTGGAGGAAGAGCTTTTGTCAAAAAATTAGCAAGTTGATCTTGGGACTTTACTGGCATGAGATGAGTTAAACCAGAGAGATGCTTTTCACGTGCAATATGACAGTCTACCTCAATGTGTTTAGTACATTCATGGAATATGGGATTGTTAGCAATGTGAATAGCAGAACGATTGTCACAAAAGATTGTGATTGACTTTTGCAGAGGGAAGCCAATGAACTTCATAAGGAAGGAAAGCCAACAAGCTTCTGTAATAGCAGCAGCTAGAGCGCGATATTCAGCCTCACCTGAAGACTTGGCAACAGTGGTTTGTTTCTTACTTTTCCAACTGATCAATGATGTACCAAGCATGAAGCAATATCCGGAAATGGAGCGCGTAGTATCTCCACAAGATGCCCAATCGGCATCAGCAAACCCAGAGATGTGAAGATCTGAAGTGGCAGAGAAGAAAAGACCTATTGATGGCTTGCCCTTTAAATAACGAAGTACATGAAAACCTGCCTGTAGATGCGTTGAAGTAGCACAGTCCAGAAACTGACTAAGGCATCCTACGGCATGGGAGATATCTGGTCTTGTGTTGGTAAGGTAGAGGAGGCGCCCAACCAATTAGCGATAGACATTAACATCAGGTAGAGGTGTACCAGATTCTTTTGACAGCTTTTGAGTGTAGTCAAGAGGAGTGCTAAGGGGTTTGCAATCAAGATATCCATAGTCTTGGAGAAGATCAATAGTGTATTTTCGCCGATTGATGTGAATTCCCGAGGCTGACCGAGCTACTTCCATGCCAAGGAAGTACTTAAGATCCCCAAGATCCTTGATCTTGAAGTTGGCATCTAAAAGCTCTTTAATTTTGTTGATTTCAATAATATCATTGCCTGTAATCACTAAATCATCAATGTACACTATGATCATCTATGCATTGTGTGTAACCAGCATCAAGCAATGTTGTGGAGAGCTTCAAATACCATTGACAGCTTGCTTGTTTCAATCCATAAAGAGATTTCTGAAGTTTGCACACTAAGTTTGGTTGAGAGACATGAAGTCCAGGGGGTAGTTTCATATAAACTTCCTTATCAATAACTCCATGCAGGAAAGCAGTTGTGACATCCAGCTGCTTCAAATGCCACTTGTTGGCAGCTGCCATGGCCAACATTACTCGAAGAGTTGTCATTTTGACAATCGGACTAAAAGTATCACCATAATCAACCCCTTGAACTTGAGTGAATTCTTTAGCCACTAATCGAGCTTTATATCGCTCAATTGAACCATCAGGATTGAACTTCACCCTGAACACCCACTTACAGCCCACAGCCTTTTTACCTTTAGGTAGTGCAGTTAGTGACCAAGTGTGATTAGAATCAAGAGCATCCATTTCTGCTTGGATGGCTTCTCTCCAGCAAGCATGCTCAATGGCCTCCTCATAAGAGCTAGGGACTAAATTTTGCAAAATAGCTAGGGAGAAAGATTTGTAAGTGGAACTTAGCTTATCAAATGATAATTGTTTTGAGAAACAGTATGGTTTATCAAGATTGGAGCTAGATGAGGCAGCTGCAGCTATGCAATAATAGTCCTGCAAATAGGTGGGAGGACCTCTAGTTCTAGATGATCTTCTAAGATTAGGTGCTGGTGCAACGGGAATAGGGGATGTTGGTGTGATGTTAGTGGCAGATGCAAGAGTATGAGGTGCATGGGTATATGCAAAGTTACCTAAAGTGTCATCATATGCAAAGATGTCATGAGAAGAGGAAGACACATGAGATGCTGGTGCAGATGTTTGTGTGACATGCTGTAAATATGGAAATTCATTTTCAAAAAATTGTATATTACGAGAGATCAAAATTTCTTTTGAATTAATATCAATTACCCGAAAACCTTTGGTTCCTGATTTGAAGCTTAAGAAAACGGTTTTACATGCTCTTGGATCCAATTTTGATCTTGAGTGAGTTAAGGTTGAAACAAAAGCAAGACAACCGAAAACCTTAATGTTTGAGAGTTCAGGTAATTTATTATGCAACATTTTATATGGGCTTATATCTTTTAAGAAAGAATTTGGCAATCTATTAATGATGTGCACCGCATAGGCAGCAGCAAAATGCGAAAAATAATTAGGGACACCTGATTGAAATAATAATGCTCGAGTGACAGCCAATATATGTTGGTGTTTGCGCTATACAATACCATTTTGCTCAGGCGTCTCTACACATGTTGTTTGGTGTAAAATACCAGTTGTTGCATAGAATAAATTCATAAGAAACTCTGGTCCATTATCTGTTAGAATGCGTTTAATTTGTTTGTTAAATTAAGTTTTGACATATTGGACAAAATTTTCAACCAATTTTGAAGTTTCAGATTTTGTTTTCATAAAGAAAAGCCATGTGAATCTGCTTTTGCCATCAACAATTGTTAGA
>JASCZI010181442.1:10221-21200 GCA_036250425.1 Stylosanthes scabra
TAGTAGAACAAGTTGAAATTGGACCCCAAATGTCCATATGCACAATGTCCAAATAGTTTTCGTTTACAGTATCACTATAAGTAAAAGACAAGCGTTTTTGCTTGGCAAAGTGACAAGAATCACAAGGACCAAGGCTACCACTACAATGAATATATGGATAATCTTTCCTAAGAATGGACAATCTATGCATAGGTACATGTCCTAGCCTAAGATGCCAAATATTATTGATGATAGAAGTATGAGAAGTAGAAACAGATGTGGCAGAGTGAGTTTCCCTCATAGAGGTGAAATTCAATGATACAGTAGGACTAAGCATTGTATAGAGGCCGTCACCACATCTAGCTAGACCAATCATCTTCAATGTGCACTTGTCCTGTATCTCACAACATGTATCATTGATTAGCATTTGACAATTTAAACCAGAAGTGATTTTGGAAACAGAAAGCAGTTTGAAATCAAAGGTGGGTAGGTATAAGACATTTGTGAGAAACAAATTTTCAGAAAAGACAATCGTGCCAATGATGTTACTTATGGTTGTGCTGCCATTGGGTAACTTCACTGTGATTGGAGGAATTCTTTGAAAAGTTTGAAAATCATCAAGGTTGAAGATTACATGATCAGTGGCACCCGAATCAATGATCCAAAGTAAAGATTTAGGTTTGATTAAACTCAAAATTTTTCCACTAAATTGCAATAAAATGAAATTACCAGAGGTGGATACTGGAATAGAATCACTCAGAACCTGATTTGCCATAGGAGAAGAAGATTGAGCATGCCTTCCTTTGAGTAACTCAAGCAAGGCAAAGCGTTGCTCCGGAGTGAAATCAGTCTTGGTCATGTCAGTGCCTTCCCATGAGTAATTGGGTTGAGGCTGCAAATCACTGAGTCTCTCATTGCTGTCCTCAGTGCCAAACTAGTTAATGGAGGTGTGTTGGTGTTGCTTGTGTTTGTAGTTAGGTGGAAAACCATGTTTGCGGTAGCAGATATCTTCAGTATGTCCCTGCTTCCCACAAAAATTGCAAATCATCTTAGGTCCTTTGCCACGGTTGATAGAGCTCTTGCCTCTACCCTTTCCTTTTGTATCAGTCGAAGGTGCATCAGAGAAGGAAGTTTGCTTCATGCTAGAATTAGTGAAAAGGATTCTGGATCCATCAGGATTGCTTAATTGCCGCTCTTGCTGAGTAAGCATCGAAAACACAGCATTGACACTTGGTAGAGGGCTCATAAGCATGATTTGTGAACGGACAGTTGAGTATTGGTCATTGAGACCTCGCAACAATCTCATGACATAGTCCTCTTCTTTGTACTCTCTTATCTTCGACAATCCACACAAACAAGAATGATTACATTCCACACAACTTGGAATTACTCGAAAATTGTTCAACTCCTCCCAAAGTTGCTTCAGCTTAGTGAAATAATCAGTGATGTCAAGATCACCTTGCTTCACAGAGAATAATTGCTCTTGCAATTCAGCGATTCGAAAACGATCACCCTTGTAGTAATGATGACACAAATCCTGCCATAAATCCTCAGGTAAATTGTGCCATGCTACACTTTGCTTGGTGCTAGGACTTAATGAATTATTGATCCAAGACAATACATAGCTATTACAGCGTTCCCATGCATCATACATTGCATCAGAAGATTTAGGTTTCTTAATAGTATCATCCAAAAATTTCAGCTTATTCTTTTAACGTAATGCAGTTGTCATGTCCTTACTCCAGTCACCATAATTACTAACAGTTAATTTGTCTTGGATTATAGCGTTACCTGGATTCTCACCAGGATGGATGAAGTAGGGGCTGGTTACATCTTGCAGAGGGTTGTTCTTCGAGATCTGAGATTGCAAATTGCTCAGCTGACTCAGAAGATTTGCAAGAGCATGTACGTCAAGTTGTATAGCTAGATTCTGGTTGTTGATGTCTTCGCGATCTGCCATGGGAGATTGTCAAGAAACTTGAATAGCAAATTCCGAGTCTTCTTCCTTCGTTGCTCGTTGATCGGACCACTTGCAATTTTAACAATATGTTAGAAATTGCAAGCTCTCATCAAACTCTATGATGTGAGCTCAAAGGAAGAGGATAAGAACGAGGTTAGAAGAAAATGATGAAGAAATTGGGAAAAGGAAAATCAAAGAGCAGATCAGAAAACAGAAATTGGATTAGGTCACAACAACCATCAATTTCAACAATGCAGCTTCGATGAACTCCATGCTCACCGCACCAGGTAGAAAATGGTGATTCGTGGTTCATCAAGCTATGAAAGAAAGAAACTCATAAGGAATTTAGGTTTGGAATTTTGAAATTCTCATTTCATGAAGAATGATTATTGCTACACTGCTACAACTAACTACAGCTATTTATATACACTTCTCTCTTCTAACTAACTTTACAAAATGAATGTAGAGTGCTACCACTATCATTAATTAAATTACAATACTACCCATAAGGTTATGTTACATCTTTCTTATATTTATTTTTTACTAATCTACTTAATTTGTTTGTATTATGTTATTCAATTCAATATGTATTATATTTCTTAAGCCAACAATAATTTTTTTTCCTAGAAGATTCGTAAAGAATAGTTGCATAATAATATCTTCATTATTATTTATCTGATTTTTTTCTTATGATGTGTAAATAAAGTTAGGATTGTATTCGGGTCAACTTACTTTGCAACTTCCTTTCTCCTTTTAGTGATATATTTTCCATGAATATAGAGGTAAAGCATTTGACATTGGTTTTCTGATTACGGGCTTTAACATATTCACTCCTGCTTTCTTTTTCATTTGGTTTTCTTAGAGTTGATCTGAACAAAATTCATCTTCACCTTGAAAATATTAATGCCGTTAAAATGGAAAAATAATGCCTAATGTCTAGAAGGCCAAGGATGGGTGCACATACATGCATGAGTTCCTAAACAACTTGTTAAAATAAATGAAAAATCTTATTCTTAATTAATATTAGCTTAGATTCCCATGTGATGCACGTACTATGCACAACCTAAATGATTTCCTTGGTGACTACACTCCAAGGGTTGTCACACCCAATAGAATCCTACCACGTTCCAACATGGATATCAAACTTTGAGGTGATGATGTTCTTGCCATAGATGTAGTTTACATACATGAATCTTGATTTGGTCAATCATTGGTTATTGTTGTCTTGTGCATAAAAAACGTAGCGGTTTCTATTTTCATAAGGGAAGGTTCTAAGATTTTTAAATTGCCACTTCGTAGAAGACTTGGTCTTGATTTCTTATGATATATTGCAGATCTCACCGGTGTCTATACTCCTCACATCGTTACCCGGAATATAAGAGATCTGAGTAGTATTTTCTGTGTAACCTATTCATCCAAAAATCCACAATCAATGCTTGTGAAGCTAATTGTATCTATTGGAACACTAACAATTTAACATATTTCTCTCACCATTCATTCATTCGTTAAATACAACTAATATATAATAAAGTATCTCTTGTTTTTTATTCCTTAAGTCTCATACATAATACATAAATTGTATCAAATATTTTAGAATATGTTTTAAAAGAAAAAGGATAAAAGAAAAAAAAAAGGGCGAACGGGAAAATTAATAGGTGATGCACACGAGAAATTATAATAGATAGACCAGTTTAATGTTATTAATTATTTTTTTTTTTTACAGTAAACTAGCAATATTATTCCTGAAATTTTTAAATATCAATAAAAATTGATTTCTTAATAATAAAAATACTCTCCATTTATTTAAAAACGTGATAAAATTGTTGAATTTTGGACATTTTTATCAGATTTATCACGTGACATATGTAAGTGTATTTTTGTTAGTTTTTAAATAATTAAAGATATTTTTGTCATTTACAAAATTGATGGCCATCTTTATCAATTTTTGAAATTTTCTTGAACGGTTCGGTGGTTAAGTCTTTTTTATATTAGTTATTAATTGAAAATATTTTATATTAGTTTCTCTTACGTTTGTAGATATGTTAGTTTAAGGATTTCTTTTGTTAGTAAATAAAAAAGAGTACAAATACAAATAAATCGTAGAACGTGTTTTTTGTAAGCGCGCCAATATGTGTAATGTTACTTTTTTTTAATTATTTATTAATGAACAGAATCCGTTAGTTTAATGTCTAATAAAGTAGTCAAAAAATTAGTTGACACCAATAACAAGAAAATGTCTAATGGACCGAGTGTATAATAGATCTGGATAAAATATTCTAAATGTGTGACTTATAAAATGTTTATCATGGACCGAGTCATGATGGATTTGGATAAAATATTATAAATGTGTGGCTCATATTCAATTCCTATCATTAATTTTTTATTCCTAATAAAATGTCATATTTTTTATGTGGTGAATAGCTATCCTATCCATCATGGACCAGATTATACTTTCACCAACACAGAAGGCTTCCAACAACAATAATGCTAGATAGTTAAGTAATTTGGCCAACTAAATCTAATCAATTTATTTACTGTTCACACGCATACTATTCATACACACACTGTTCACGCGTGCCCCTCTTTTTAATGTGTCTCTCAAAGTAAAATCGAACCAGAATTTATAAGAAAAACGATAGGAATTTATAGGAAAAATAAACAGGAATCATAAGCATCAAAGGCAAAGACACAAGTAAAAACGAATAAGAATTTATAAGAAAAACGAAGATGAATTTATAAGAAAAACAAACAAAAATTTATAGGGAAATGCAAGTTCCTTTTTGAAATTGAATCATACTCATGTTTTCAGTGAGAATGATTTTAGTTAGTTTAATTTGACTTAGATGAGTAAAATATGTGTACAAATAGTATCATCGTACTAATGAATAATATAATTTATTTGATTTAATAAATTAAAAGATATAAATTGAAAAATATCTCCAAGAACATGTTATGTTAATCTATTCTAATTTGTTATGCGAGTAATTGTATAGTTACCTAAACTAATAAGTAATTAAGAATTTGCTAAATATCGGAAATAGGAGTTAAAAAAGAAGAAGAGAAAATTAGATACTA
Organism: Stylosanthes scabra; assembly: GCA_036250425.1. Lineage (NCBI taxonomy): Eukaryota > Viridiplantae > Streptophyta > Magnoliopsida > Fabales > Fabaceae > Stylosanthes > Stylosanthes scabra. Next base: position 15,236 of record JASCZI010181442.1, read on the forward strand.
AATAATAATATTGCACTTAATATTGGAGGAGAAAATAAATTATGAGAGCATGACACCTTACTACATTCATTAGTTTGGAGAAAAATTCATTTTTAAAATCTAAGGAGATGCGAATAAATGCATATCAATTTTTTTTTTATATACTAAAAATACAAGGAAAGAAAACTAAGGGGAAGAGATGTCCTCTAAAAGAATAGACAAGAGGAAGTCACAAGGCTGAAATCACCCTATATATTGAAGCCTCAAGGAAGCTGCTCTTCTAGCTAAAAGTTCAGCAACCATGTTTGCTGTCCTTTAGATACGAAGAACCGACACAGACCAATCCCAATAAACCACATCTTGAATTTTAGCCAAAAAGTCTTTTATATCACCGTCCATGCTTGAATATGCATGAGTAACTAAGATATAAGCATCAATACAATTTGTTTTACAAATAACATCCTTGCAACCACATTCCCAAGCCAAAATGAGGCCTCGTCAAATTGCAAATAGCTCACAACGAAGCACACTAGAAGTGGGAAGCTCTCCCGAATAGCCCTTAATCCAATTTCCCTGAGAATATCTTAGAACGCAACCAAAACCAGCAATCAAGTCCTTATGAAGCAGACTAGCATCGTAATTAACCTTGAAAACCGAATAGGGGGAGGAGTCCAAGCATAAATTAAGGAGGGGAGGGAGTTAAGCTTAAGGAAAAGAGGTAACCTTCTTAAACTCACAAGCAGCATGCCGAATGAGCCCAAGAGTTTTATCCAAAATCCAAGGATTGTCACTATTGAAGACATCATTATTCTGATCTTCCCAAATCCACCAGATGGCAGTAGAGAAGAGATACTCATGTTGTTTCAAGTTCTTTAGAACCTAGCTGAGCATATCTATAGAAATATCAACAGCAGTCGCACCAATTCTAAGCCGGTGCCAAATTGGAAACACTTTAGGACAATAGCAAAAACAATGATCAAGGTCATCTACATGCATAGAGCAACGATGACAAGTGCTAGATGGAAAAAGGTCACGTTTGAAGAGGAAATGGTGTGTAGGAAGACCATTGTTAAGACCAAGCCAAAGAAGCAATTTGATTTTTTCAAAAACACACAGCCTCCAAATCCAAAGCCATTTGGCATGACCAAATCAATTAATCTTATTTTTCAGCAACCAAACATAATCGATTCTAGTAGAGTAACTACCCAATGGCGAAGGTGACCAAAACCAGCCTGATTGAGCACTAGAGAGAGAGGTTGGAGTAAAGGAGTTCACCAAATCTTTAACATATTAAGAAAAAATAGTGGACAATGAATCTTAATACCAATTCTCATTCTTCCAATGGTCTTGGAGCTTCAAACAAGAATCTGACATGTGAATGAAGAGAACTAAAGGAGAAAGAAAACCACTAGGCAACCAGTTATTAATCCACAAGGATTGGGACATGGAGCCAATATACCACTCAAAACCATCAATTGAAGAGTGGTCTTAGTGATATCTCGCCAAATCCACGAAGAGCCATTAGGAGCCTCAAAGCCAAGATCAAAATTATTAGGAAGATATTTAGCCAAAGCTTATCTCTGTTGTGAAATAAGTCGCCAAACCAATTTACCCATTAAAACTAAGTTAACATTTAGTGTCTCCCACTCCCAAGCCCCCATATTTTGTTGGAGTAATGACTTTAGACCATCTAACAGGCCAGAGACAGCATTCCCCAACCTTACCCTTCCAAAGAAATTGCCTCAAAATTGAATAAATCTCATGACAAACCGAAGGAGGAAAAAGAGAGGTTTGCATGTTATAAACAGGTAAAGCAGAAGCAACATATTTTATCAAGCAAAGTCTACCTGCCTTATTGAGAAGACAACCCTTCCAGTTTGCTAATTTGCAAGAACTGAATCAGGAAAGGCAGCCCTGGTGGCACGAGGATGGCCCAAGTTAATAACCCCCCAAATATTTAACCGAAGCATTGCAGAGTACTAGAGAGGAAAGCCCAGTCAACTCTATCATAGGTCTTTTCAAAGTCTATTTTGAAAGCTATAGTCCTTTTTTTATTTAGTGTGCTTGAGGAAATGCAACATTTCCTGCGCCACAATGATGTTGTCAGGAACACCTCTCCCATGAATAAAACCGCCCTGAGGGGCACTAACAATATCCTCAAGAAAGGAGCGAAGTTTGTTAACAAGGACCTTCTTAATGATATTGTAGATGACATTACAAAGACTAATAGGCCTAAAGTCATTCAAAGAAGCAGGGCCGTCACACTTCGAAATCAAAACAATCAGAGTATCAACAAGGTCTGGGTTCAAAGGCTCGCCATTGAAACTATTCTGAACCATTTTTCACACATCCTGACCCACTACATTACAGTATTCTTTAAAGAAAAAGGCCTGAAAGCCATTAGGGCCAGGTACTTTAAGAGGACTCATGCAAATTGATAGCATTTTGACTTCAAGCAAGGAAATCAGTTTAGTGAGATTGAAACAAGCTTCTTAGCAAACTTGGGGCTTGGGGGTATCACCCAAACAATGAATGTCAACCTGCTCATTCATACAAAACAACCTCTTGAAAAAATTCAAAGCCTCTTGCTGCAGAACCTCTTGATCAGAAGACCAAGTACCAACATCAAGCCTCAAATTATGGATACGATTAGCTTTTCTTCTCATGATAGTTTGCAGGTGAAAAAATTTGGTGTTACGATCACCATAGTGGACCCACTCCTTTCTAGATTTCTGATACCAAAACATTTTTTCCTGAGCTAAACTAGTATAATATTTCGATTGCAAGCGAGCCTCAGAATCACGAAGCACAGGATAATTACTATCCTCCAAACTACGCTAAACAACCTCCAATCTAGACTCCAACCCTCTCTTCTTCACAAAGATATTACCAAAACTTTTAGAATTTAGATAAATTATTTATTTCTTGTTCATATATCTATAACATCTATAACAATATATAAAGGGAATATGGAGTTTTGGTGTCCAATTCATTTTACCTATTTTGACCCTCAAATTATCTTTTTTAACAAATGAAATGTTTGGACAAAATGGTAACAACAATTATTTTCATCAATCCAAATAACTCGACTAAAAAACAGTTACTTTTCACTTTTGTGCACTTACCTTAGATAGGTACTCACCCACTAACTCATCACTATTTTTCACTTTTGTGCACCTTAGATAGGTACTCATCCACTAACTCATCACTCTTCTAATTCATATACATCTTATATCTATAACAACATGGCCATTGTATGAAGAATACCATTTCATCCTCTACATGTTCCATTGAAGTCGTCCAATAATAATATTTGGAAGTACAACAGCAAAATATAAAATTTTGTGTGTGTGTCAGTTGTATCCATCCTATTTTTATGGTGTCTTCACCATCTCTAGTTTTTTTTCGTCACATTGCTAATTATTCTTATCTTTTTTGTTTGTCATTTTTTTAAATTGGCGAAGGGTGATCATTTCTTACAAAGTTTGATGCACAGTGATCATACCCAAAAATATTATTAATTTGATGCACCTTTTCTTTTTCTGATTTACATTTATCTCAATTTTCTTATTCACAGAATTTGGAAAAAAAATAAAAATGTGACTTGGGATGGATTTTGGGCTAATAACTTGGTCGAGAATATTCTTTATTTGAGTGTCAAGGTGTAATTAGGAGATAAAGATGGATAGCAATGAAAACATAATTAAGGATAAGCAATTTCACTGAATCGGATAGATTGAGTTCATGGAAATGAGATCTCTTCCTAACTGCCACATGAAGGAATAGTGCATCGATAAGAGATTGATTGGAAAAACAGTAGTAGGGTTAGGAGACTTGGTGATGGTTTTTGAAATCCACGGTGTATAATGAGGTGAATGGGTGTGGCTGCCTTGAGATTCGAATTAGATTTATTGAGTCTATTTATTTGGTTTTGGTTTGATTTTATTTACGTTGTATCTTTATTTTTTTTATGTTTTATGTTATTTTTATTTTTATGATGTATTCTCATATACTTCAATGTATTCTAATCTCCTTAAATTATTGAATAACTATCGGGAAAAAAATTATTGAACCCTAAGTTGCACTATTTTTTTCATAGAATGAGTTTTCACAATGAAGTGAGTCTTGATTTTTTTTTTCGTGTGCTTGATGGTATCATTTCAAGGAAAATTTTCTAGAATAAATTAAATTAATTCATTATTTCCAAAAGAAAAATAAAAGGACATTAATTACACAAAACTATTTTTTATATTGGCACTTTGTCACAGTTCGCCTAGTGATGCGGCGAACCGGAATCATGGGCGCAGTTCGCCTAATGTGTCGGCGAACTGCAACCTGTTCGCCTTGGTATAAAAATCTCTCCCCTTGTCATTTTCCGCATCCCAACTTTTCCAAACCCTCATTCTCTCAATCCACTCTCCCTCATTCTCTCAGGTAACCTCTCCGCCTCTTTCTTTAATTTTTTTATTTTGTTAATTTATTTGTTTTATTTATTTGTTTATTTAGGAATTTATTTGTTTATTTATTTATTTAGGAATTTATTTATAGGTTAATTATTTATTTAGATAGTTATTTATTTAATAATTTATTTATTTAGTTAATTATTTATTTATATGTTAGTTAATTAATGTTAGGGTATATAGAATTTAGTTATTTTTTTATTTAGTTATTTATTTATGTATTAGTTAATTAATGTAGGGGTATTTAGAATTTAGTTATTTATTTATTTATATGTTAGTTAACTAATGTTAGAGTACTTAGAATTGAGTTATTTATTTTTTTATTTAGTTAGTTATTTATTTATTTATATGTTAGTTAAATAATGTTAGGGTACTCAGAATTTGCTTATTTATTTATTTAGTTATTTATTTATTTATATGTTAGGTAAGTAATATTATTTATTTATCCAATGATTTATGATCTATTTATTTATATGTTAGCTAATTAATGTTAAGGTATTTAGAATGTAGTTATTTATTTTTTCATGTAGTTATTTATTTATTTATTTATTTATTTATTTATTTATTTACATGTGAGTTAATTAATGTGAGGGTTTTAAGAATGTAGTTATTCATTTGTTTATGTGGATAGTATTCTGATTTTACTATTATTGGTGTAGTTAGTGTGCACACATGGATCAGAACCTACTCAGAGGCTACGAGGACAACTTGTACAGACTAGACCCAGAGTTCCATATTGCGGGGAGGCTTGGGGCACTGGTACGGAATGTAAATTATGCATTTGATTGTGGGTTAAAATCATATTTTTAGGTGGTGCAATGTTTGACATTATTTGTATCTATTTCAGCCTGCTAGGGTTTTGCGCACGTGGTGAAATACCTTGCAGCGGCCCCATGAGCTTGCCAGGGATTACTTTAGGCGAGCAGGCTTCGAGCATGTGGCGTACATGCTTGAATGGAATCATGATTGGGTGCCGGCATCCGCATTAGTGAAGCGGTGGCGGCCCGAGTCCCATACCTTCCACCTGCCTTGTGGAGAGATGACGATCACCCTAGAGGACGTGGCCTATCAGCTTGGGCTTGCCACCGAAGGGGAGCCCGTGAGCGGTTGCATGACTGGGTGGGAGACCTTTTATGAGGGACGGACGATGGAGGATCTCTGCCAGCAGTTGCTAGGTGTCGTCCCAGGAGAGAACGACAGGCAAGCTGCGGGGAAGTGGGTGGTGAACATGACATGGTTCAGAGATAGGGTCTGTTAGAGTGTGGGTGATGATGCCACAGAAGAGCGACTCATGTAGTACACCCGCGGCTATATCATGCAGATCATAGGTGGGATGTTATTCCCAGACGCCTCAGATTCTCGAGTTCACATGAGGTGGCTACCACTGTTGGAGGATCTTGACCGTTGTGGCCAGATGTCATGGGGCTCGGCTGTGCTGGCCTTCTTGTACCAGCAGATGTGTCGGGCAACACAGTGGGGGCAGCGGAACCTGGGAGGATGCATGACTCTTCTGCTATCATGGGCTT
>JASCZI010181442.1:21760-35558 GCA_036250425.1 Stylosanthes scabra
TTTAGCAATAGATTATTACCTCTTGATCTGAAAATTGCCATCAACTTCCATGGGATATCTATAGTAAATTTTTGTCACACGTTTTGTGTCTTGCACACCAATGGCGTGCGCAACAAAATTCTTCAGCGCCACTAAAGATCTCACATCTCGTGGCATTCGTATAAATAGCGGTTGGTTAGAACAAAACACAACAGACCCATTATGGTCTGTCGTGATTTCCCCATCATAATGAATTGATAATAACGGAGGCTCAGACATTTTAATTGCTAAAAAATTTAAATCTATTAACTAAATACAGTAACAAAAAAATGAAAAACTTGAAAGGAAACGGATGAAATATGAAGAAGTACTGAGTATGGTAAATTTTGTGTGATTACTGAGCTTGGTTTGGTCTCTATTTATAGGTGAAAAACAGTCACAGTTCGCCTAGACATTGGGCGAACTGTAACCACTCTGACACTCCATACCCTAAAGAATACAAAAGTGGTCACAGTTTGTCTAGTGTCTCGGCGGACCGTGACCATGGTTGCAGTTCGCCTAGTGATTCAGCGAACTGTGACTACCTACAACAAAAAAAAAAATTGGACAGCCATAAATAATGTCTTTTTAATTTTTTTTATGGAAATAATGTATTTAATTATTTTATTCAAGAAAAAATTCCATCATTTCAAAGTTGGTTACAATTGAAGTGTTTTCGATTTTTTTAAAAATTTAAAATATGTGATTATTTTTCTTAAGTAATATCTTCTATTTTGAGAACCATTTTATTTTATTGAATTTTCTTATTTATTTTATAATTATTTATTTATATTGGGATGTTGAACATGAACAAAACTATCGATACTAAATCTTTAAATAGTAATAAAAAAATACTTATTTGAAAGAAAAACTTTGTGTGCTAAAATTGAAGAGTTTGAGAATCTCAATTTAAACTATTGGAGTCATACAATAAATAGTTTGGCCAATCAATTTAGTGTATAATTGTGCTCAATAAATAATATCATACTTTTGTATGTTTTTATTAAATGTTAATTTTTACACTTTATTTAAATTGTGTTAACTAAAAAATTACTAATATTATTTTACTCTAATTTTCAAATTTCACGATAAACTAAAAAAAGAAATGTATGTTGTTATATATTAAATAATTTGAAATTATTTATGTACAAGAAGTCTATCCTTCCCTGTATTTATTGGAGTAAAGATTATTAGTAGTTATTAGAATTGTTTTTTAGTGTTAACAAAATACATATGAATTTATTGATATTTTAGTATTGCTTTATTTATTAAAGTTATGATGTAATTGTTACTTATATATTTGTCAATTGTACAATATATCTAACTGCTAGAAGTTTTTTATTCTTTTAATAGTGTTTTATAAAAACAAAAGAATAATCATAAGATATTTTTTCCTTTCCATTATTTGCAGGGAAAACTAAATTTTATCAGATTCATATTTTAGCATGCCGCTTAAGAAAAAGTAGAACGCATAAATGAACCTTGATTTCATTTGAATATAATTCATTTTAAAAAAAATAAATTACATGTATTTGATAACCATGTATTTTTACATTATGTTAATCATAATTTAAAAAATATTTTTTTCTTAAATTCTTTAGTTACAATCACAAGATTAGCACACATAATGTAGTGATAATATTAAAGTGATAAATATTATACAAAAAATAAATTGAATGTGTGAATAATATATTCTAAAAATTTATAATATGAAGACGTTGATTTAATCTTATATAATAATCCAAACAAAGTTCATCTTGATATAATTTGTGTTTCCACATCTCTAATGTTTATATCTTTGTGGTTATGTCTTAGAATTGTATACAAACCAAATGCAACCGTTTTTTAAGAAAAGCAAATGCAACGAGTTCTTTGGGTCTACGTCAAAATTCTAAGCTGCATTTATTTACGAAGACATAATAGAATATGACATTGAGACATAGATAGTAGAATATATATACTAAAATTTAAAATTTTTATAATGTGTTTGATAACAATGTACAGGACATAAAAGGACAAAGTTAAAATTTAGTGTAAAATATATTTTTATCCTTTTAAAAAGGGATAATGATGAAATAATAAAAAATTTATGGGTAAAAAAGAATTTTTTTAATTAAAAGTGGATATAGAGATAATGAAAATTATGTCAGAGACAATGTGTCTAATGTCCATATTTCTATTACCAAACAAATTTGTATCCATCAATGTTTATATCGCTGTGTCCTGGACCGAAAACAAACGCAGCCTAATTGTAATGTGTGACATTCAAAGCATAAGTTTTGAAAGCAAATTTGGAAGTTCAAAATTCATTCGGGAAAAGTTATTCGGTACAGATCTAAATTTATACAAATATAAAAGATTCTCTTACAATATAGATTTTACATCTTATGTCTCAAAAAAAATTAAAGTAATATACAGATGTGGACCCACACATTCTTCTAATAAACCCTACATCTTTACCATTTATATCTGTACCGTATAAGTCACCTTCATTTAGAGATTAATCAACAACTAACTTCCCACCCTGCAAAATTTACACAGAAGAGGAGTAAGATGTGAAATTTCCTTCCCTAGGTGGCAACAACTGAGTGATAGATGCGAATAGTTAGCATTATTATTCTCAATACGCAATGTCACCAAAATTTCTATAATTCTATTACCGAGTTTTACTAACCGAAATTTCTGTTAATACAGACATGCTTAACATAAGTTTTACTTGGTTTCTCACCGTAACCCCATCTCCAATAAGTCGAGAACCAATTTATTAGAAGATGTTAGATAAGTATTCTCGAAACCGTATGTTATAGAGTCCATGCTATTTTTTTTTTTTTTTTTTTGGTATCTAAGTGCATGTTATAATGAAGAAGAAAAATAATAAAAAGATAAAAATTATTCTTATACATAATTATTTTATTAATTCTTTATCGAGATGATAATCTCTTTAAAGTGAAATTGATTTCTTTTAATCTATCAATTTCAATAAAAATCTCAATTTTAAAATAGTTCATTTTTCGTAAAAATAAGGAGTAATGTTCCAAAAAGATGTCATTGAAATTACTCTAATTAATAAAATTGTCTATTTGGACAAAAAAGAGTTTTTGTACATTTTTATATGGTAAATATTTTAGAAATTCATTTTTTTTTCAATATAAGGCACTCTAAGTTTAATATTTTAATTAATATCTGAGTGCTTGTTTACTAAATTCTGAACCTGAAATTTGGTTATAACTTATAACAAAAAATAAATTGTTTGTGTGTCATTTTTCATAATAAAAAATAGGATAAAATCTTATTCATATCGGTGAGGTTTATAAATAATTATAAGAATAACGTTTAATTTAACTCAATTTTATTTTTAATATTTTTTTTATTAATTTCAAATATATCCACACAAGCTTGACGCTATCTAAATCAGATACTACCGTTAGTGACGTGGCTAATCGAGGTTGTGACTTGGCCAAACAATAGCTAGGATGGATATTTGTTGTTTAAATAACTCTGAGATTATTAAAATGAAATTTAAAAAGAAAAAGATTAAAATTAAAATATTTGGATATAAAATAATTAGGTTTCATCTTTATGGATCATAATTTCTTCTTTAGCATTTTGAAAACCAAGATGAAAAACAAAATAAATATTGGATATAAGAGGAGAGCAACACAATTGTATGACCGGTTAAGATTTTTTTTGAAGTTAAACTTATGAATTCGTGGTAGATAGCTCTAAATCGACTATTAGAATCTATCAAAGTTAAGAATGTCACAATATAAATTATAAAGAAAACCAAGAGTATTAGTCGTGGGTTATTCTCCCTAGCTAGAGCTTGAGTAAGGTTTGTAATTAGTTAGAAGAGTAAGTGATGATCAAGTGCATTGTCTAACAACTAATAACAAAAAAGTAAATAAGCATGTGAAAGACTAATTTGCAAGGAAATTAAATAATACTATAATTATTAGGTAAGAAATTGAAAATGCAAACAACTAAAAAGATATCAAATCCATGTGAATAAAAGAGTCTTGGCTAGAGTTGAGAGTACATGTCACCGTCTTTTTCATTAATCATAAACATGTTAATTATGAAAAATTAATCTCATTTAGTCAATTTCTATACATAAAAGAAAGTCAAATGGACATGGTTAATTTTAATTTATAAGTGCTAGCCAACTCATTAATGCAAAATATTAATGTATGTTAGTGAAAACAAAATTAATCAAAACTAACCTCAATTCATAAGTTCTAATCAACTCACAATTAGTGAAATACTACCGTCAATGAAAACAATATCACTTACAACTCTAAATTATCAATTAATATTGAACATTAATGACTCAAGATCATTCAATTCCTCAACCTCAAGCCAAAAGGTATAAAACTACTCATAATCAAACTAAACATCTCATTAAATACTGTGCGCAAGAATGTAAATCATATCAAATTGAAATAACAATAGAAAAAGTACCCACCAGTAGAAATCAACTAAAACAACTCAAATAAATATAATCATAACATAAAAACAAACAAATTCATAAATTCAAATAAAAGAGTATGATGACAATATATCTAGTTCATGAAGAATAAAGTGAGATATAATAAGAGTAATTGAAAAGGAAAATTAACAAGAAATTTAAATAGAGAATGAATCTAAATAACAATTAAAGAAAAAATTAAAGAGGAATTGAGAATTAAAATTTAAAACCTAGACTCTAAAAAATTAAGAACTAAACCTAGTGAGACTGTATGTGAATGAGTATGTGTCTTGAGAGTTGAGGAACGGATCTTCTCCCGTGGAGAAAAAACTGCACATAGTCCAGTATTAAAATATGATCACTAATATTCATTAAGTTAAATCAACGGTTCAAAATTTCAAACAAAAAAAAAAAGCTTAATTCCATTTACGTGCAACACCTTCTTCTTCTTCCATTCTTCTTCGTCTTCTATTTTCATCATTTTTGTAATTTTTTTATAAGCTACACCATTCTTATGATAATAAACCAATTTTGAATAAATCTTGCTATAATTTTTTGTCTTAATAATAATAGATTAAGTGATTTATCTCAACCCATTTTTCTGTGAGTACTTTACTTTAATGTCTGGGTGAGTGCTCTTCACGCATGAATTTAGACGAATTGAAAATGATTGTTGCTATCTCAAGAAGAAATTTTAATGGTTGTTTGTGAAACAAATTTAATGAAAAATTAATATTGTTTGTGAAATTTCATCTTCCATAATATATTATTGCAGAAGAACCTCACTTATTGCTTTTGCCTTTTGTTTGTTTCGTTCTTGCCTTCTTCTTTTTTTCCTTATTATTCCAATATGCTCACAACATCACTAATTTCAATGGAGTAATCAAAAAAGATAAAGAAAGCAATACCACTGTCAATAAGAATTGAAGTATTAAAATCTCATAAGTCATGAAAATGGAAATATGTTAAGGAAGAGATAGTTGAAGAAAGAAAAGAAAAAAGATTCATAATATTAAATATGTTGATTAACTTAATGAGCAAGAAGTTTTGTTATCATAAAAATGGTGAAAAAGGAAGAAGAAGATTGGAAGAAGAAGAAGATAAGTCGGCACCTGGATGAAATTAAGTTTTTTTTGTAATTTCTTTTTGAAATCTTGAATCGTTAATTTAACTTAATGAACATTAATGGTCAGGATTTAACACTTAACTATGTGAAGTTTTTCCTCTACGGGAGACGATACGTTCCAAAAATATAGTTGTTGGGGTTTAGGATACCCTTAGATGTAGCTGTTGGGGGCCTTTTGAAGCCCAAAATATAATTGCACATGCTTCATTAAAGAAAACACGTAAATGGCCCTTACGCGCACGGAATAATCTTGCTCGCGCTAGAAAATGGTGCACATGCAGAAACCTAGCACAAGCCAGAAAAAATGTGCACAAGAAAAAAACTTGCTTGGGCGAGAAAAACGTGCTTGAGAAACACTTTAACTATGAAACACTTAAAAAAATTTCATCATGGCATTAAATAACATGAAAAGAGATTAAGAAATTAATGATTATAAACACGAAAAATATGTTTTTTCCATACAACTTCACTTGAAACAAGATTCAAAAAACTCAAGCAATTAAGCCAAAATTGTATGAATTAGATAATAAATTTCATACTTTTTAATATAATTTTAAATGATCAAATGGAGTTTATCATGGGTAAGAGCCAAATCTTAAGAGTTCCTCCCTTATATGCTTTCTAACCGTGAACCAACAAAAACCTCATTCATCACATATTGAATGAAAGCACAGAAAGCAAAACAAATTGAAACAATACCTTGATTAAGAGGAACACCAAATCAGAAAAATACTCAATCAGAGACCTCACTTTTGGCGTAGGCTACATTACCTGTATGAATGTACCTTTCGTGGCTCTGCTCTGCTCTTCGTCCTCTTCACCACGCCATTGCCGAAAACGATCGAAGACCCCACCCCGTCGTTCGAAACCTCATGGTGCGTCGCTAGTCTCTGGCGTCGTCTTTCTTGTCGGACACTTGATTCAAAATGATAGTGTCATTCTTCTCTTTCTCACTTTCACAAACGTTAAGAAAAAATATAAATAAATAGTCTATAATTTTCTGCGCAAATAAATAATGGTACATGCTACAATGAAAATGAGAATAATGAAAAGAATAAAATTCCCTTTCATAAATAATTAAATTTTAATTATGTAAAATATTTTATTTTATTTTTTATTAATTTTTAAAATAAAAAGAAATACATCTTTTCATCCTATACATAATAAAACATCTTTCCCGTAGAATTGTCGTCCGGACTAATAAGTACTAATAAGCCCAGCTACAGAAGAATCGAAGTCTTGTCCAAAAAAAAAAAATAATAATAAAGCCGAAGCTAGATAGTGTCGGTGCTAATTTGTTGGTTCTTCCTAAGAATCAATCACAAATTCCATAATAATAAATAAATAAATAAGAAATATTCCATAAGAAAGGTTTCTTCAATTCTTCGTCCTTGCCGACAAGACGGGGGCATCTAATTATCTATGCCAGTTTATTACTTTCTCAAATTTTTATTTAAAAATTAATATATTTAGGCAATAGTATTTTTTTAATAGATGAATAGGATTTATTACAAGCTGAGACTTTTATATCATACACAATTGAAAATAACGAAAAATATTAAATATACAAATTATTTTTTCAATTAAATTTAATTAAATCTTACTTTTCTTCATTAAGTCTTACTTTTCTTCATGTATCTCGTCTTCCTTTTTTTTTCTTTTTCTTTTTCTTTCCCTAATGTGATCTATTTTTATTTGACTGAGACTAACTTAGTTACACTTGTATGCCTAGCATTTTCGGAAAACAATTATACTCATCTAAATACAAATTCATTGTCCTAATACTATTATATAGTTATCTGATCTTATTTATTTTTTTAATAATAATATTTATTTTTTTACTGGAATAATAATATTGTTAGGTAACTACCAAAATGACTAGGAAAATGCTGATGTGTCGTAAATGTGAGCTTTTTTTTCAGACAAAAGATGGATTTATTTTTAATGGTTGTGGTTTTTTTCCTCAATCATCTAGTATATTTTTGGGGTTTTTTGTCATTTCATTTTTCAAGATTATTCTTTTTCAATTTTTCAATTTTTGATACCATTTTGATAGTTAATTTGTCATACATAAAATAAATTAGAAGTGTAGAGTTTGTAAGCTTAATTGCTTATTTTATGGAGTCACCATATAAAAGAAAAAAAAATTGCTTATTTTTATGGAGTATTAAACACTGCAGATGCTATATTCGTCTTCACACCACCTACAACTTTACAATAATATGTCACCTTTGGTGAGTGATTGAAGCAATCAACAGAGTTTTTCAAATACTCTACCAGCAATAATAAGCAATTTATGGATTTTTTAAAGAAATTATTTGTCGCTCTACCAGCAATAATAACTACTTTCAAATTGAACGCTTTAAATAATGTTACATTGTATTATTGATTAATTAATAATAATAATAATGATAATGATGTAAAAAGCTTTTGCATTGATATTATAGATCTATTTTAAATTTAAAATCAAATTAAATAAATGTTCTGAAGTATGGACACTTCGTTGAATTGACGTGTTCACGTGATGGACACTTTTTGGACACGACATTTATCGACACTTTTCCGACACGTGTGTTTGTCGTGTCCATCCATGCCCGTAAAAAACCAAAAAAATAATTTATCAGACACGCTTGACACTGCAAAATATCATCACGTGTCCACATGTCTAACTTTATTATTAACTTAAATTCTTAAAATAAATTTAAAAATAGTATATATTAATATTTCTTAAAACTAAAAGTTATCTTATATAATTAAAAAATATAATTAAAATATTAATTTAATTTTTATTATAAATAAGATATTAAAATATTATTAAAATTTTAAAAATAAAATATATTTTATATATATGTTTTCTTCCGTATCATATAAAAGATTAAAATTAGCATGTCGGCGTTCCGTATCGTGTGGTGAATGAAAGAATTATTTCATATTATTCAGTTTCACATAATTTTCTCCATGAAAGTTATGTTATAGCCACATTTTTATGATAAGATATACCACGTCAAAATTTTAGTTACGAGTTGTCTTTTATCTCTTCAATGCATTTATATCATGTCATTCATGAAGAAATAACGGAGTTTTTCTAAAATTAAAATAGAAGACAAAAAGAAAAGAAAAGTAAAATAAATGGAGTGTACCTCACAATATGTTAACATATTTTTCTTTGCGTCCCGGGTGCATGGAGGAAGGGAAATAATTAATAATTAATAACTATGTTAAATGAATAATTGAGTCAAACTGAATCTATCTAGTATCTACATTGAGTCAAAGTTTTCACCTAATAATTATATAAGGGAATTTTTATAATGAGAGTGCTTATTGTTGTGAAATGAAGATGATAATGAAAATAAGAAACTAGTAAGCATTACACATATATGTTTTTGTTTGCTGTACGTTTTGTTTTTTAACGCAACGAGGGATATTTTCAATAAAACCTACTAACCTCTAATTTATAGAGGAAAAATTGAGTTAATAAACATTAAAATAAATACAAACCTAATAAAAAAGGAAATTGAGTTGTCTCATATAATAAAAGTAGTGGAGCTCATCATTATCCCTCATGCTACCCATGTTATGCATATGACATTCACATTATGTATATCTTATAACACTTATAATATTAGTGAGTTTCTTTAGAAGTAATTTTGTCAATTTAAATATTTTTTCTTACTACTATTAAGAATTTTGTTTTTATGGATCTTTGCATATTTTTGGTTTTGGAATAGTTATTTCAAAATGAAAAGAGTACTTACGACTTACGAGAAAATAGCAGAATAATTTTCTACATTTTTATAGTTGTAATTTGTAAAGTAAAATTGAAAAATTGATAATTAAATAATGAATCATGCCACTGTATAAATAAATTAACCACAAATTAGGCGCCACACATAAAAACACCAATTTGGTATTTCATAAAAAAATTATTAAATTATTATAAACAAACTTATTTATTAATCTAATAAAAAAAATTTCTTAGATATATCTCAATCCAGAAGACCAATAATATAAATAAAAATACATATTTGATATTTTATAAAAATTTATTAAATTATTATAAATAAATTTATTCTATAAAAAGCTGCGATAAATTAGTTTTATTGCCTACCGAGTGAAGGGATATCGTAGAATATGTATATAACAATTAATTTTCCTCAAATATATTAGCATAATAATTATATAAAAATAATTTAAAGTAATAGACATTAATTTATTAAATCAAAATTAGTTTTTTTAACAAATTAAAAATAATCTATTCTATAAAGATGCTTGTCTATTGTTTTTCCTTCTTTAATTCTTTTGACAAACTTCACGATATGGTGTTTAATAATACAATCATATTTTGGGAACCTACGTTAAATTCATGGAAGATGGAACGATAGTCAAGTTCCTTATCTTTTTTTAATGATTTTGAGATGAAAAATTATACTTGCCTAACATTTCTTTCTTTTTTTTTATATATATTTGAGTCAACACTAATTAAATGATTAGACTATTCTTCGTAATTTAATTGGTTTACTTAATGACTAAATACTATAAGAAAAAAAATTAAATTAAGAAAATATTTTAGCAAGTAAATAAAAAAAATCCAGTTCGATGAGTTACCAACTCTGTATGGCCACGGCCAACATTTGTTGCGTGGAAAGTGGAATTAATCTTTGATTAAAGTAAGAGGTCAATTCCCTCACCTTCAATATTCAATGCCACATCTTTGCAAATGCTGACTAATTAATTTGTATTTTAATTTTTCATTAATTAATTATTATTCTTATATTATTATGATTTTTTTTCTCCATTGTATTTCTTGTTCTTGTTCTTTTAACACCCTCTTTGTTTTTGCTTGCGTGACAAAAAAAAAGGGGCGTGTGGCCCCTCTTGTTGCTGAGTCTTTTCCTTCAATTCCGCGTGCTTTCATTCTTTCAGTTTCAGTTTTTACTTCGCAATTTCTGTGTGTGTGTGTTTTGTTTTTCAGATCTAAGACTTCATTCCATTTCCATACAGAGTCTTAGATTTAGTTTTTGTAACATGTTTTTGTTTTTTCGTTAGTCTTAGATATGTCATAGAATAGTCCAAAAAGAAAAAAAGAAAAAGAAAAGAATTTCACACACACATAACACCACCCCAAATTCAAAGGTTGCAACTTTGTAGAGAACAAGAAACACCCACCAATTGGAATCCAGAGTCCGGTGATGGGGTTCCAAGAAAATGGGAATGGCGAAATGGGGTTGTCTGGGATCCCATTGGGAGCCAAGAACAAGTACAAGAGAATGAACAACGAGCTCCCTGACACCGACGACAACGATGTTGATGATAATGATGTCATCACACAACAGCAACGACGAGAAAGAAGAGACAGTACCAGAAAATATGTGATAGCATGTGCCATCTTTGCTTCTCTCAACAATGTCCTTCTTGGCTATGGTAATTGCCTTCAATGGGGGGTTCCTTTGAAAAAGTCTCTCCTTTCTTTTGTTTTTTATTTTTAGTTCTGTTGACAAAGTCTTCTATTCCTGTTTTCTTGTTTCTGCATTTTCAATTGATCCTAACGCTCTTTTTATTATTTTCTTGTTGGATAATAACATTCACTATGCTGAGATTAGTTTGCTGATTGGGGATTGTTTGTGATAACTATTTGCAACCATGTAGTTGTTGATATGGATCTTGGACTGAATCGATTCTTTATCAGATTTATCTTTGAATTCTAAGAGGCAGATCTGCAAAACTTTGGTCTCAAGGCTACCCAGCTGAAAGAGTTCTCAAAACTGTATACTTTATTGGGATCTTATATTGGAGATCCATTATGATTTTGAAAATTCTGATTCATGGGGTGTTTTTGGAATGAATAGAAGTTTGATGATTTCTTTGTGAATTTCAATTTGCAGATGTTGGCGTTATGAGTGGAGCAGTTATATTTATCAAAGAAGATCTGAACATAACGGAGGTTCAGGTAGAAATTTTGGTTGGCATTTTGAGCATTATTTCTCTGCTTGGTAGCTTGGGTGGTGGAAGAACATCTGATATTATTGGTAGAAAATGGACAATGGCATTAGCCGCAGTCGTCTTCCAATCGGGGGGATTAACAATGACTCTTGCCCCTTCATATACAGTACTAATGATTGGAAGATTTCTGGCAGGAATTGGGATTGGGTTTGGAGTTATGATCTCCCCTATTTACATTGCTGAGATATCCCCAAATGTTGATAGAGGCTCACTTACCACATTTCCAGAGATTTTTATAAATGTCGGAATCTTGCTTGGTTATGTATCAAATTATGCATTCTCTGGCCTTCCGGCACATATTAGTTGGAGGATAATGCTTGCTGTGGGAGTTTTGCCCTCACTCTTCATTGGCTTTGCTCTCTTCGTTATTCCCGAGTCACCAAGATGGTTGGTAATGCAGAACCGAATCGACGAAGCGAGATTAGTGCTGGCAAAAACAAATGGCAATGATAAAGAAGTGGAAGAGAGACTTGCAGAAATCCAACATGCTGCAGGAATTGCCAATTCTGATAAATATGAGGACAAACCGGTCTGGCAGGAGCTTCTGTTTCCTCCTCCTGCTCTTCGCCGGATGCTGATTACCGGACTGGGAATTCAGTGTTTTCAACAGATCTCAGGGATTGATGCAACTGTATATTACAGCCCCGAAATTCTAGAGGCAGCCGGGGTCAAGGATAAATCTAAACTTCTTGGCGATACAGTTGCTGTTGGTATAACGAAGACTGTTTTTATTTTGGTTGCAATCATTCTTATCGACAAACTCGGTAGGAGGCCGCTTCTCTTGATCAGCACAATTGGGATGACAGTCTGTCTGTTCAGCATGGGGGCTACTTTAGCTTTGTTCGGACAAGGGCCTTTTGTGATTGCATTGGCAATTCTGTTTGTTTGCGGAAATGTAGCTTTCTTCTCGGTTGGACTCGGCCCTGTGTGTTGGGTTATTACATCGGAGATCTTCCCTTTAAGAGTTCGTGCTCAAGCGTCTGCGCTTGGTGCTGTGGCTAACCGGGTTTGCAGTGGCCTAGTAGCCATGTCTTTCTTGTCCGTGGCTCGCACAATTACATTTGCTGGAACATTCTTTGTGTTTTCTGCCATTTCTGCTCTTGCCATTGTTTTTGTTTATATGCTAGTTCCTGAAACGAAAGGGAAGTCATTGGAGCAGATAGAGATGATGTTTCAGAATGAACATGGGATTCAAGTAAGCGAAACGGAGCTAGGAGACGTCGAACAACTTGTGCAGAACAAAACCGATTCAATGAATTAGCACCCTCTTATACAACTCTCATAGATTAATTAGCCATTTCATGGCAATTGCAACACATTCCTCTTCTATGTGTAACCATCATAGTGCCCATTTCTGCACAGGACTTTGCTGGCATGCATGATCCGTCGTCCGCGACCGGAGGGAATTTAAGGACTAGAAGGTACAAAGGTGAAAAGAAATCGAGTTCTTGTTGTATACCATACCAAACTTATTCTTATTGTACAATTGTTCTAAATAATTTTTTAGTTACATATGAAGTCAATTATAGCATGATTTTTGGTGGAGGTTATCTTTGTGATGGAATGGTCCTCTTAGATGTTCTGGGATAACTTGTGTAGTGCTATGATTACAATGTACTCCATGAAGGGATGTAATAAGGTGACAATTCTTTAATAGATTTATATTCTTTTCAACTTTTTTGTGTCCATGTGATTATCTTCATGTGACATCTATGTATATATATATATATGATTCAGCTTGATCATGTGATTGGCAATTTGCTACTGTCATGCTTTTATAGGTTAGTTTTTTTTTTTTTTTGGGAGCTGTGTGTGTAATGTTAATGTTAAGTTATTCATTTAAACATATCACAGTTTCTACATAGTTGTATTGGATTACATTTCTGCACCATGGTTACTTATTATTGGTAAGGTAGTATGCAACTTCTCTGTAGGAGCTTTTGGATTTGGTAATGTGGGTAATAATGGTGATAATGGATGGAATCTATTTCATTCTTTTCCATTTTTATTCAATCCAAGCATTGGAACTCATTAAAATTCCTTTCCCCTGCTATTATTCCATTCCACCTTGTTGTTATGACATTTTTTTTTTTTGTACTAATTGTTATGACATTTTAACAAGAGTACATGGACACAGGTACATGAAAGATCGTTGAGGAAATCCCAAATGGTTGTTTTTTTTTTTCCTG
>JASCZI010181442.1:45924-57542 GCA_036250425.1 Stylosanthes scabra
TGTCGAGAAATAAAATCTATAAATGAAAAATACTTGAAAGCATATTATGCATGATTAAAGTGTCATGAAAATTTTAAGAGGAAAAGATTAAAAAAAAGTTATTTACAAAATACACCCGACATTCCAGGCCTTCATCTCGATTTAATCCCCAAGTTCTTGAAGAAATTCTTCCAAGGTATCTTTGAGTTGAATTTTGTTGTCTTCGAAGCCTTTAAAGAGGTCGATTTCTTGGAGTTCTTCTTCTTGAAGCCTTTTGAGATCCGCCTCATTTTGGAGTTTGTTTTTCTCGATTTCGGACAGTTGATTTCCAAGTTCCGTCTTCTTCTCTTGAATTTTTTTTTGAATGGCTTCTTAAGCTTAGTCATCTTTGCATCAACCTCTTGAATCTGGGCTTGAATTTCAGCCAATTTCTTCACCAAGTCTTCTCTAGTCTTCGAGAGTCCTTCAAGGGTGTCATTAGCATTCGATAAATGTTTTTCATATAAAGCTTCTTTTTCCCTTAAGGCTTTCTCTGCAACAATTAGACCATTGGAATTTTCTTGAATCATAGCCACTTTAAGACGAACGTTACTCAGCTTTTCCCGAGTTATAAAGAGATTCTCGAAAATTTTACCGAAGCATAAGACTTGCTTTCGATATGTCTCGGGAAATTGTTGTTCAACCAAGCAACTCGTAACCTTAACAAGTTCATCATTCCAATACGGGTCTTTTTGAAGCATGTCGAGTGGTTGATTCATGAGATGGATCATTTTCTCAGCCGCACTCTTCAGAAGGATTTTTTGTAAAGACTCAGACCTCGCTCTCTGAATTGGGGTATCTTCCTTTTCTTTTTCTTGGGGGACAGTTTTATTGACAGAATTCGAGATGTCCGGCTCGCTTCCCACTTTCGATTCTGAAATCATTTGTAGCAAGTCAGCTAAATCAGGATCACCACCGTCAAGATCGATCACAGGAATTGGAGGCAGAGGCTTCATCAATTGTTTGATTTTTTCAACACTGGCAGCTCTTGTCTCTTCGAGTTTTTCTTTAAATTGAATTCTTGGATCGATGTGGGTTCCTTGATTTGAGCCAGCTTGGATAGGAACTTTTGGAGTTGAAACTTCTTGAATTATTTCTTGTTCCTCGAGCGGGGAGTTCATTTTCCCAACGGGGTTGTTAAGAGCCTGATCAATCTCATCCAAAATTGAATTCGATTTTTCCGTAGATATAGACAAATTCGAGATTGAATAGCCTTCGGAGCTAAGCCCACATGGAGATTGTTCTTCACCAACAATTATATCCAATGATGGCATGGACTCTCGAGCTGTTGACTCCTCGATCCTTTCCTTTTCAGGAGATGCTCTCTGTTTACGAAAAGGAAAGACGCTTTGATGATCTAGGTTTATTCTCATAAAGTAAATACTCTGGCTAGGAGAATATTTTACCTTGTCTTTTGAATTGGAGGATTCCTTCGATTCTAATGAAACATCCAAAGAATTGCCAGAAACGAATCGAGCACCTTTAGGAGTACGAGGTTTTTCTGAAGCGGAAGTTGTTTTCGAAGGTGCCTCACTTTGAGTTGATTCCTGAAAGATAGGCATGTAAGATATTGAGATAAGTATATACAAAGAAAAGAAAGATGCAATCGAGATAAAACTTACTTTTGGTAATTTGACATTTCCTGATGGTCTCTTTGGATTTGCTTTTGCTCTTTTCAAGGTCGGTTTCAAGGGTCCAGTCTTCTTTGTAGCAGCCAACTCAGCCTTCCTTTTTTGAGTAGCTTGTTCTTCTTGAGCTGCCTTTTCATTTTCTTTTAATTGCTCTTTCTTTCGATTAATGCCAGCAATCATCTTATCGAGTCTGTTATATTGCCTATAATAAGCATCCCACCATTTAATGAAGTTTCTGGTAATGAATGGGATCGTAGAAAGTTCGAGTGAGCAAATTTTCAGAGAGAAAGGTTTTTATTTCTTTGAAAGAATGGGGAACAAAGTGGCAAATTTGTTGGGCTGGATCTGTCGAATATGGAGCAGGAATGGCTTGAGAGAAACCCATTTGTCTAGCCATAAAGTGAGGTAAGTGTAGAACAATCTTGTATCGATCTTTCTTGTAACTAGGAAAGCCGATGGGAAGAACTTGGATAGCAAGGTAATTCGACCAATGCTTATCGACTATAAGTTGAGCTTCCGTTTTACCTTCCTTTTTGACTTGACTCTGGCGAAACCAATTCGGCCCTATTTTGACGACGAGCGAAGGTTGCAAAGTTCAAATCACCTCCTTCGAAAGTTCTTGATTTCAGGAGTTTGGTAAATATAAACCAAAAATAACCAATGACTTCTTTTCCTTTGACATTAAAGTTGGGTTCGAGATGCGCAAGTCGATACCCTTCAATTAGTAATTTGATTTTGACGTGAGATCGATTCAGGACCATGAACTTCTCAAAAACAGCATTCATCCAAATTGAGCTATCCATAGTGGCCCACCAGATCGAAGAGTAGTTTCTCCTGCTCTAAGTTGGTCAACCATTTGACCCAAGTTCTGATATAGCTCTCCCAAAAGAAGCTTGGAGAGACACAGCCTTTTCTTCGATTCGTGAATTTTAATTGCCAACGGAACGTAAAGTTTTTGCATAGTTACGCTCCTCGAACAAAATAGAACAGCATTCAACCAATACATCAAGAAAGCAACATGTTCATTGTCTGTAACGGGTTCATCTGATTTTCCCATATGGAGACTAAGGAAATCCCCATAACTGTTGCGCCAGTCGATGTCGAAATCAGAGTCGGGCTCCGTCTCATAAGTGATATCTTCACCTGTAGGGAGCAGACCTGTAATGGCCGATATTTCGAATAGTGTCGGACCAACCATGCCACACGGTAATTGTAAGCAATTGGTGGTTCGATTCCAAAAGTACAATATTGCTCCCACCATCCAATGGTTCACAGACAGATTGTACTTTGATAATTGGATTAGGTCATAAATACCTTGAGATTTCCAATGACCATCCTTCGAAGGTTCTAACCTTTCGATCCATTGGACAAAATTTGCTTTTTTCGTTCCCAGTTTCGGGTCATTTCGAAAACGAGTACTGACTTCGAAAGGGGCAACGATCATGTCTTGTTTTATTAGCAATTCATTTTGTTCTGTCGAAGGAAAAAAGGGTTTCACTTTTTCAGCTTCCTCTTTCGACATAAGAGGACTCACAAAGCAGTAAAGTTTCTTCTCGACGGCGAAAGGAAATAAGATTTTCTCTGGATTAAAAGGGTCTTCTGGATCCTCGATGATGGTGTCGTAATCACAACTATGGATTTTGAGGGAAGTTTTCGGCTCCATATTTTTATTCTTTCCTTGAGCCGCCATTGATAAACCTGCAATAGATAAAACCATGAAAAGATGTAAGTCATCGTAATACACTTAGAGGGGTGAGTAAGAACGACATTAAAATAGAGTTTACCAGAACTAAGACGATGAGAGGAATGTTTAAGCAAGGGTTATAATGGAATGCCAGAAAGAGAAGATGAACAGTGTTGAGAGGTGGAAGAAGATGAACAGTGTTGAGAGGAAGAAGAAGATGAATAGTGCTGAGAGGAGAAGAGAAGAAGGAAAGGATGAAGCTTTCTGTGAAACGAGTAAAAAAGTGAAAAATGAGTAAAGTTCACCTTTTATAAGCGTGGCATGGAAGCTAAGGGGTTTGACAGTTATGATTTGAAAGAGAGAGAAAGTAGCAGAACGTGGGAGAGTGGGAAGCGCATTTTGCGAGGAGTTATAATCATTGAATAATTAATAATGAAATAAAATTAAATGATTATTTCTCTTCGTAGATCGAATTTCTTTCTTCTTTCAATCGAAATAAAAACGATCTAAGGGGGCATTTTGTTATTCGAAAATAAACCTGATTGCAAACTAGATTTCGATTTTTTGGTAAATCGATTTTGTGGGTCGAAGAGTTAATAAACTTCGAGGATAATAACTTAGGAAATTTTTAATAGAGTACTCTAAGAACAGAGTTCTCGATTTTCCAAAAGATGAAACTCGGATATGAAGGATCGAATTCGAGTTTATAGAAAGTCAATGATGATTCAAAGTTGGTTTTTGAATGTTACTTGGAAGTTACGCAAACTGGAAACTGCTTTACTCTGAAGCATACACGTGGTAGAAGGAGATTGGAGGGATCATCTATAAATACAAGTTGAATTATCAGAATCAGGGTTGGAATTCTCACACTCAAGAAAACTCACTTCACAATCCTCACATCCACCGAGCGACTTTCTGAGCATTGTCAAAGTCCAGTTTCTGAGTATGGTTCCTTCCAATTTATCTTATGTTTTAGTTTCATTTCCAGTAACCAAACTCTTGGCTTTCAACTTTGCTTTTATTTCTTTTCTGCTGGTTCTTCTTTAAGTCATTTATCTTTATGATTCTGATTCTGCCAAGTTAGTTTCTATGCTTTCATATTAGATAAAACTTGTTTATGTTTCTCTTTTATTGTACACTTCGAATTTCTGAGAAGTGTTTTTTATGTAATTAAACTTTGACTGCAATTCCAGTTCTTCATTTCTGCAAATTTAGACATTTTGATGCACTTCATTGACTGGTACTCACTATCTCTTGAATTCATATTTGAAAATCATAAAACCGGTATAACAAGGATACATCACATTGATTCTTGCACATTCATGTTTGGGATGTAATGTTATTGTTAAGGACACCCTAATGACAATTATGTGACTTTAATCACTACATATCTAATTTGTTTAGTTGGCGAGGGTAAATATTGGATGCCACAATAACAACCATTTATGCTTAGCATTTAACACGTTTAATTTTAGTAGGGTACTACACTTCAAAGAAACTACAGTCTAGTCTGCTTATTCTATGCGTACAAGATGTACCTTCGAGGATTTTGGGACTCTCGGAATAATCGGATGTGTCAAGACAGAAGGCTGGAGATTTATGTAAAAAGGTGTTTGGCACTAACAGAGCTTCGCCAAATAAGGATTTGAAAATTCTCCTAATGCAACTAATGGGGTAGGGTTTAGAAGACATACCTGAGGGGAGAGCTGATCTCCCCTTTATATACTCGTTGTGATCCCTATTATTTAGAGAATAAATTTGTACAAGATCGATTCAGATATAATCTTATCTTATGTAGATTTGATAGATAAGATTGCGGGCCGTTTTTTGGACCCGAAAGGAATTGTGCCGTTACGATGGGGTTGGATAAGATTTAATGTGGATTTGGGCCGAGACAGCCCAATATCCAGAACAGTTGCCCCGAACTCATGAAGGCCGAGGTTCCGAGCTTTGGCGAGTTGATCCTTGCCCCGAGTCGTTGGCATCCTGAGATCGGGTCAATTCGTATTGGTACGCAATGATTATCGTCGTGGGATCGTTTAGTCAGCGTTTCGTCGTTGCACCGTGTGCTTGTTGGTTTTTGAAGTTTCTAGAAGTCAACGATTCAGGTGGCTGATGTGATTGACCGCTGACGTTTTTCTTTTTGGGCACGTGGGAGAAAGAGAAGCGCGATTCTCGGGCTTCGTGTTTTAATGATGGGGTTTAAAACCTTCAATCCTTTCTCCATTTTGCCCCTGGATATGAAGAGTGGTGGAGGGAAGAAAGACGATTTTTTCCTTTTTTATCCCTCGTAAGTTTTCGAAATTTGTATGTTTAAGAGAAGAGGGGAACGAGAGGGTTCTTCACCTTTTCTTCTTCTTCCATTTTTCTGACTTCTCTTATTCACTAGTGGATTTCTCCTTTCTCTGCTGCTTCTTCCTGCATTCTGCTCGTCTAGGCTCTTTCTCTTCAAACTTAGGCGTGCATTTCTTCTACTCTCCAGGTGATTCTTCATCACTTTTTGGAATCCATTACGCCTTCATTTTTAGTGTTGTTTTCTGTTTTTTGGTCTTCTAAGGTGGTTTTCCATCTTTTCGACCACGGCGTAGATAGGTTAGATTTTCTGGCCGCCACGGTTTCTCTGTATGATTCTCAGCCGTTTTGCACCTCCGTCACTTTTGGTCATATTTTTCCTTCTTAATCCTTCTTGTTTCGCTTTGATTTTTACAATCTTTCAGAAATGGCCTTATCTGGTGGTATTCTTCCCCTTTTCATAATAGGTTGTAAAATTGCCGAGAATCCGCGAGGAAGTCAGGGAGCGGTGGTCCGGGAGGTGGCGTTGGCCCAAATGCCGCGCGAGCTGCCCGATATTTCTCGTTGGCTTACTCATGACGTGTTGGGGTCGCCTCCGATATTTGGCCAGGAGTATCTTGACGAGCTAAAGCTCTCTGGGATCATCTTTGGCGGTGGGGACCTCAAGAGACGGTATCGGGTGGAGGTCACTCGTCCCGGGGATCGGGTCTGCTACCTAAACCTAGATCACCCTCGAGTTCCCAATTGGCTTTGGGTGAATGAGGTGATGTTTATTGAGTTTGGGATTATGGTTCTCTTCTCCAACTTTCAACAGAAGTTATTGAACTGTGCCTCCATTACTCCGTCACAGCTTCATCCGAACGCCTGGTCGGCGATTCGCTGTTTCGAGCTGGTGACTGAGTTCTTGGAGTTGCCCCCGGATCCCGAGGTCTTTTTGTACCTCTTCACCTTCTTTTCTCTGAATACTGAGGGCAAGACTAAGAAGGGCTACATGTCGGTCCGTCCCGGCAAGTATCGCAAATTTTTTGGTTTGTACGAGGATTCTTTCCATGATTTTAAACGTCGCTTCTTTAAAATCTTCCCCGTCGGTGAGCATTGCCCTTTTTTGGTTAAGATTAGAGGGGCAGGGGCGGTTCCCGTCGTATTGGAGCTCGGATGCCGATATGGACTACGTCCCGGTGACGTATAGGGGGCTTAATGCCGAGCAAAAGGATACCGCCGATATCCTCGTTAAGTTATTCTCGGAGCGAAATTTGAAGCCGAAATCCGTTCTCGGCAGACAGTCGGAAGCTCTGGAGGCTATTGGTATTGTTTTAATTTTATAAAGACTTTGTGTTATCTTGATGAACTCATTTAGCTTGTCATCCCGGATTGCTTGCTTGATCGTCTTTTAGGTCATAACAATCTTGTGTCTTGTGTCCGTGTCCTTGGTGGTAATCATAAAACAAAGATCTGTTTTTGCCATTTTGAGTCCTTCCTTTTAGAGGTCTAGCTTTAGGGAGGACACCCCTTTCCGAGACCTGTTGATAGATTTCCATGATGGAAGCTACCAGCGGAGTGTAGTTGTCAAACTTTTGTTTTGGTGGGTTTGCAAGAGCTTTGTGAGGCATAGACTCGCCACCACATCCACCAGTCTGTCAATGGTTTTGCATTCCGCATTGAACCGTTCGATGAACCTTCTTGTGGTTTCACTAGGCTTTTGGATGACAGCTAGGAGGTTGATGGGGTGCTTGGTGTTGTCGATACTTGGGGTGAACTCGTTTAAGAACAATTCTTTTACCTCGGAGAAGCTTCATATAGACCTCGC
Source organism: Stylosanthes scabra (assembly GCA_036250425.1). Classification (NCBI taxonomy): domain Eukaryota; kingdom Viridiplantae; phylum Streptophyta; class Magnoliopsida; order Fabales; family Fabaceae; genus Stylosanthes; species Stylosanthes scabra. Next base: position 53,357 of record JASCZI010181442.1, read on the forward strand.
CGGAAGGGAGGTGAACCATTGACTTGCCAGTCCAGTGAGTGTAACCGGGAATGCCTGGCACTTAATTTCGTCCACCGCTCCCTCGCAAACCATTCAGTATTTGAAATCCCTAAGGTGAACATGTGGATCAGCGGATCCGTCATACTTCATGTCGGTTGGTTTAATGAAATGCCTTGGAGGTTGGACCTTAAGAATCCAACTTGAGAAAGGGGTATGACCATCAGAGGGAGGTGTTTATTCTCGGTCCTTAGTCTTTTTATACCGACGGAAGGTCCTTCGCTTCCAACCTATATCTTCTACCGAGGAGGAGTTTCTACCGTCCGAGTTGCTATGATGAGGTCTCCGTCTTGGCGGGGTACGTGATGGAGGGCGTCTCCTAGGGGGAGTGTGGGATAAGATCGAGAACACCATCTAGGTGGGGTTCTCCATCGAGACCTTAGATGCCGTGTGACAGTTTGGAGTTTCGCATTCTCCTTTCGCAATTCTCGGACCTCTAGTTCCATGGATTGCATACGATGCCTCAACTCTTAAGTGATGTGGAATTCGTTCAAGCCAATCCCTCCGAAGGGTCTCAGGGATGGGGGTCGGCGTTGTTCTTGGTTGTGGCTGGTTCCGCCCAATCCGATCCGATCCTATCGATCGCTCAGAATCCTTCAGCCGTCGGGATCGGTCGGGTGGGGTTGAGGCCGTCCATTTTGGGTAGCTCCTAAATCGTGTTCCCTTCACCAATTCTGGTACCGTCATTATCCATGGCGTTGAGGTCCAACTCCTCTTGTTGACATTCGGGTTGTTGATCCCGGCGTCGCTCGTCACCGGAATGGTCGGTGTAAGGTATGCCTTCTTGATCTTGGTCTGCCATCGTAGGTCAGTTATGTCGAGGTGAGTCCCCACAGACGGCGTCAATATACAAGATGTACCTTCGAGGGTTTTGGGACTCCCGGAATAACAGGATGTGCCAAGACAAAAGGCTGGAGATTTATGTGAAAAGGTGGTCGTGCACTAGTAGGGTTTCTCCAAATAAGGATTTGAGAATTCTCCTAATGCAACTAATGGGGTAGGGTTTAGAAGACATATATTTGAGGGGAGAGAACGGATAATTTATCAACTAATATCAGTAATTTTTTTGAAATGTCATTTTCGATTCATGTTAATATTTAGATGAACATTGAAATCTATATACTAGAATAACATAAAAAATCCTACAAAAATGAATATTTAGAAGTGAAATATAATATCAATAGGTGATGATTTTGTAAGAAGTTAAAAGAGAGATGAAAAATGATATTTTCAGAGGAAAACAAAAAAAAATGTTTGTTGAAATTGATTATTAAAAAATTGTCACGTTCTAATTTATCCTTTGAAAATTGTATAAAATATCGAAATTATTGTGAAATAAAGATGATAATTATAGAAACTAGAACTAAGAAGTTGTATGAGGAATTAATGGATACTAGTTATTAGCTCTTGATAGGTGCCACACACACAAATGTATATTACTATTATAAGGTACTGAACTGATTGGTATTACAAGTATACATATGATAGAGTTGTTTTTCGATGGGAATGAAGTCCAATGGTCTTCCCTTTATATAGGGACCTATTTAGGTAATAATATATTAAGAATAGCAAACCCAAACTTAAAGGTATACGAGCTGTTATTGTGCTCTAACCTATACTAGTGGAAGACATCATCATTTGTAGATCACCAATGCTCCATGCTGCCCCATGTTCTTAGCATGACATCCATATTAATTATATTATCTTATAACACTCCCCCTTAGATGTCATTTAAGGATAAGCCTCATTAAAAACCTTGACGAGAAAAACCCAATGGGATAAAAACTCGACTAAGGGAAAAAAGTACAATATCCTTTGTCACCAGAAGAGTATAGTCTCCCCCTGTTGATAGCATCACTTGAGATCTCGGAATCGTCGCATTCCAATTTTATGTACTATTTTTTCAAAGGAAGGTGTGGGAAGCGATTTTGTAAATAAGTCCGCCAAATTATCACTTGAGCGGATTTGCTGAACATCAATCGTTCCTTGATTCTGAAGGTCATGTGTGAAGAAGAACTTAGGAGAAATATGTTTCGTCCTATCTCCTTTGATGCATCCACCTTTTAGTTGAGCAATGCATGCCGCATTATCTTCATATAAAGTTGTCGGGCCTATCTCTTTGTCGGACAACCCACATGACGATTGAATGTATCCAATCAAATTCCTAAGCCAAAAGCACTCTCGACTTGCTTCATGTATGGCTAGGATTTCGGCATGATTTGAAGATGTTGCAGCTATGGTCTGCTTCGTAGATCTCCATGATATAGCCGTGTCACCAAATGTGAACAAGTATCCTGTTTGAGATCTACCTTTATGTGGATCAGATAGATATCATGCATCTGCATAACCCACCAATTGTGATTTGGATTCATGTTCATAAAATAACCCCATATCAACCGTTCCGCGAAGATACATAAAGATTTGCTTAATTCCAGTCCAATGTCTTCTGGTTGGAGAGGAACTATATCTTGCTAATAAATTTACAGCGAACGATATGTCAGGTCGCGTATTATTAGCGAGATACATCAATGCTCCAATAGCACTGAGATATGCTACTTCAGGACCAAGAACATTTTCATTATCTTCTTTAGGTCGAAACGGATCTCTTTTCACATCTAATGATCTAACGATCATTGGGGTACTTACTGGATGTGATTCATCCATGTAAAATCTTTTGAGGATCTTCTCTGTGTAAGTCTTTTGATGGATAAATATCCCATCCTTCATGTGCTCGATCTGCAGGCCGAGACAGAATTTAGTTTTTCCAAGATCTTTCATTTCAAATTCTTCTTTCAGAATATCAACGATCTTAGGAATCTCTTCCGGAGATCCAATAATATTTAAATCATCAACATACACTGCAATTATAATGAATCCAGATGCAGATTTCTTTATAAATACACATGGGCAAATGTCATCATTTTTGAATCCCTTTTTCATCAAATACTCTGTAAGGCGGTTATACCACATCCGTCCGGATTGCTTTAGACCATATAAAGATCTTTGCAACTTAACAGAGTATAGCCCATGTTGATTCGCATTGGATGTCTTAGATATCTTTAATCCTTCAGGGATTTTCATATAGATATCACGATCTAATGACCCATATAAATAAGCTGTGACTACATCCATTAGATGCATCTTTAGCTTATGATATGTAGATAGGCCAACCAAATATCTCAAAGTAATTGCATCTACTACAGGAGAATATGTCTCCTCATAGTCTATGTCTAGCCTTTGTGAGAAACCTTGTGCTACTAGTCGAGCTTTGTAGCGTGTAATTTCGTTATTTTCATTTCTTTTTCTCACAAATACCCATTTATATCCAATGGGGTTCACCCCTTCGGGTGTTTGGACTACAGGTCCAAAGACTTCACGCTTTGCCAGTGAATCTAATTTATTTTGCATGGCTTCTTTCCATTTTGGCCAATCATCCCTCCGTCGACATTCTTCAACGATCTTAGGTTCTGGATCCTCATTCATAACATTCAATGCTATATTATATGCAAATATATTATCGACAACTATTTCATTTCGGGTAAATCTTTCACCCGTTAAGATATAGTTTATTGAAATTTCATCATTCTGGTAATCTTCAGGTACCATAACTTCTTTCGATGTTTGAACTATGTCATTACTTTGGACTGCTTCAGGAGTCTCAATTATGTCTTTATCCTCTTCAACAGGAAGAGCATTTGCATTGTTGCCATCATCTGTATTTCTTCTTTTACGAGGATTTTTATCTTTAGAACCAACTGGCCTACCACGCTTATGACGTGTATTTGTTTCAGTGATCGTTTGTTCTGCTGGAACATCGATTCTGATTGGTGCATTTTCAGCAGGTACATAGGATTGAGTTATCCTTCTTGTATCAGCAAATGCGTCAGGCAATTCATTTGCTATTGCTTGCAAATGTAAAATCTTTTGAACTTCAAGTTCACATTGGCCTGATCGAGGATCCAGATGCACTAAAGAAGAAGCCTTCCAATCAAGTTCTTTAACTTGTTGTTTCTTCTCTCCCCTTAATGCTGGGAATATTGATTCATCAAAATGACAATCTGCAAATCGGGCTTTAAATACATCACCCGTTTGCACCTCGAGATATCTCACTATCGAGGGAGAATCAAAC
>JASCZI010181442.1:60419-74046 GCA_036250425.1 Stylosanthes scabra
GATATCTTACAGCAGCTCTGCATCCAGAAAGAGTAGCTGCAATTATAAATTTAGGCATCCCTTTCATGCTTCCGGGCGAATCGGCTGTCCAGAACCACCTTCTCCCTAAAGGCTTCTACATTACTAGGTGGCAGGTACAATACAAATTCCATCTCCCACCAAAATCCTTTGCATTTCTCTCTCTATGTGTTAATTACTTTGTGCTAATTTCAGGAACCTGGGAGAGCAGAAGCAGATTTTGGCCGGTTCAATGTGAAGTCAGTTATAAGGAACATCTACACTCTCTTCTCTAGCAGCGAGATACCAATAGCAGCTGATGATCAAGAAATCATGGACCTGTTTAATCCCTCTACACCACTTCCACCATGGTTCTCTGAGGAAGACCTTCAAACCTATGCATCACTGTATGAAAAATCTGGATTCACATATCCATTGCAGGTTCCTTACAGGTAATCAAACCTTCCACTTTACCTCATCTTCAATTCCAAATAAATAGCAATTTAATTCTATACCATAAAACTTGTTTATCTAAAAAAGTCTATCATTAAAGGTTACTCCAATTTGTTCTCAACTAAGCTTATTAGGCTTCAATAATTGTTTTTTGTTTGGACTGTTTATGATCCATGCAGGAGTCTCAGTAAAGATTGTGGCATAAGTGACCCAAAAGTGAGTGTTCCTGCACTTCTGATAATGGGTGAGAAAGATTATGTGCTCAAGTTTCCAGGAATGGAGGACTACATCAGAAGTGGAGCAGTGAAACACTTTGTACCAGACATGGAAATCACATATATTCCTGAAGGATGCCATTTTGTGCATGAACAAGTTCCAGAGAAGGTCAACAAGCTCATCATTGAGTTCCTTGACAAACAAAGTGTTTGAGATTTTCTCTTCTTCTTCTTCATTGGAGATGCAATTTCTGTGCTGCTTAATGTGACAGTCAATGAAAGCATGTTATATTCAGACTTCAAAATTTCCAGTTTAAGCATGAGCTCATCAATGGAGTATATTGTATAATAATGGTCTGAAGCTTCACGATCAAGTTGCTACTTGCTAGTGAGTGTGATGTTATGAAAAGAAACAGCTTCAGAAGAAAAGTTCGCTGTCATTGATTACTACTGCTTCGAAGAAGAAGAATAATAATAACCAGAATATAGATGTTCAATAAAATTTAATAACCATGCACAAAAACTAAAAACAGACAATTTATTTTAGAATCAAAGAATAAGGTTTTAAATTCAAATTGTATTATCATTAATATGAAAACCTTTCCACAAGTAAAAACATTATATAGATCTAAATTTGGTGTAATCCCTTCAAATGGTATTTTAGTGCATTACATCTAAATGAATATCATTTTAAGATTAATTTCTTGTATTTGGCAATGGGAAAATGATGAAATGAGAGTTGTTGTAGTACAAACTCCAATAGAATTTCAGGAATGAGTGACTAGAGTCTAGAGATATTTTTCAAACAAGCATTAAAACGTTTTATTTTTTGATTTTTTCCTACGCCATTGGTTTTACGTTTTTCGCCTCAATTTCGTATCAAAAAGATTGGTGTACTCACATCATCTCATCCCATTCCCAACCATCATATTGACTTTTCTTTCACCTTTATCTCAACGTGCTACTTATACATTACATTGTCACTACAAATATTGTATAATTCATTTTCCTCACTTTCCCTTCCCACACTCTCTTCACTCTTTATGGAGAACATCAAACACAGTTATATACAAGTGAAGGGTCTGAAGCTCCATGTAGCAGAGATTGGAACTGGTAAGCTACCTTCATCCTTCAACAACACACAAACTGAAAGAAACTGTTTTCTTTTTCTTCCTTTTCAGTGAATTATTATTCTTTTGGTGCATTGCAGGGTCAAAGGCAGTGCTATTCTTGCATGGATTCCCTGAAATTTGGTACACATGGAGGCATCAGATGATTGCTGTAGCCAACTCTGGATATAGGGCTATTGCCTTTGATTTCAGAGGCTATGGACTTTCTGAGCAGCCACCTGAGCCTGAGAAAGAAACTATGTTTGATTTGGTTGGTGAAATCTTGGGCCTTCTGGATGCTTTAAACATCACCAAGGTAACTAAGTCTCAATTTGTATAGATATTTTGTGTTTCTCCCCTGTTGATTGTTTATCATTTAATCTTTTTAGGTTTTTTTGTACCTATCAAATCAGCAGTACATATTTGATGAACAAGGTCATGTTCATGTTGAACATGGGCAGATCCAAATATTTGATCAAGACTTATAAAGTTCATGGAATCTAATGTATTGTATTGATCCATGGCTAAATAATCTCAATCTAAGCTTTCATGTCCAAAATTAAATAGTCTGCCTAACCTATTATAATAATCTAAGATAAAGATAAATATTCCCTTATTTTATTTGCCTAATTTAGTCAGACTCAAGTTTCAAAATGAAGCCCCAAATGACAGAAACTAGGAGATAATATATTCTTATCTAATTTTACACAGCAGAATAATCAAAAAGTGAGAGAGAATGAGTGAAGAGAAGGCCTAATTCAGGTGGAAAACTTGACTAACCGAATGTCGGAATTCGATTGTTTATGATCAGGCTTTCCTTGTTGGTAAGGACTTTGGTGCCTTCCCAGGATATTTCACAGCTGCTGCACACCCAGAAAGAGTAGCTGCTATTATAACATTAGGCATTCCTTTCATGGTTCCGGGTAAAGCCGGTAGCAGACATGATGAACTCCCCAATGGATTCTATATTACTAGGTGGAAGGTATGAGTTCCATCTCCTACCATAACTTTTTCATTCCTATCATTATGTTAATTAGTTCTTGACTAATTTCAGGAACCTGGGAGAGCAGAAGGAGATTTCAGCCGATTCGATGTGAAGTCTGTTATAAGGAACATCTACACTCTCTTCTCTAGCAGTGAGATACCAATAGCAGCTGATGATCAAGAAATCATGGACTTGTTTAATCCCTCTAAACCGCTTCCACCATGGTTCTCCGAGGAAGACCTTCAAACCTATGCATCACTGTATGAAAAATCTGGATTCAGATATCCATTGCAGGTTCCTTACAGGTGAAATCATAATTTAACTTTCTCTTATTTTCAAATACCAAAAAGTAGAATTCAGTTTTCTCATAGAATATGATTTATCCTCCTAAAAGGTCCCTCTAACTGTTATTCAAGGGTGAATAGGAATATTTGTTTAGTATTTAAGAGAATGTTTAGAAATATTTTTTTAGATTGGAGAATCATATCAAATCATGACTCATTAAGACCAAATTGTCTTAGTACTGTTTCTTCACATCAGCACTAAAGTCTTCCCAAACCTGTTTCTAACAAAATCCAAAGCCTTAAATCTTTTATGAAGTGAAATGCTACTCGAAATATTTGTTCTCAACTATGTTTAATATGTGAAGCCTGGCATTTCAGCAATTAAGTAAAAATGGCTGAAGTGTTTATGATCCATGCAGGAGTATCAATGTAGATGGAGGCTTAAGTGACCCAAAAGTGAGTGTTCCTGCACTTCTGATAATGGGTGAGAAAGATTATGCCATCAAGTTCCCAGGAATTGAGGAGTATATCCGAAGTGGGGCAGTGAAACAATTTGTGCCAGACTTGGAAATCACATATATTCCGGAAGGAAGCCATTTTGTGCATGAACAGTTTCCAGAGAAGATCAACCAGCTCATCATCGACTTCCTCGACAAACAAACTGTTTGATTGTTCTTTGTTCTTAACTTGTTATGCTGAGAGTTTCTTATTTCTTCATCTTCAATGGAGATATGATTTCTAAGCTGCTTAGTATGACAGACCATAGTCCATTCTGAGCATGAACTCACTAATAATGGTCTGAAGCTTCATAAACAAGTGTGATAATGACTTCAATCTAAGGAAACAGTTTGAGCAAAAAGTTGTTTTATAAAATAGAAAGAAACCAAATCCAGTACTAAAGTAATAATTCACTTCACTATTCTGCTAAAATAATGAAAAAGCTAGTCCAGTGAGGATAACACATCACAATAGTAAGCAAACAACAATTCAAAGTAAGTAACTTAGATTTGAGGAAAATTGAACGAGGAAAATTAATCATTCTTGTTGACTCAAAACAAGTTTCAAGCAAATAAAAGAATTTGTTTGTCATGTCTGCACAATCATTGAACACATGCATCCATAGTGTTCTTCATAAGCAGAGCTAATTCCAATAATGTTCTAGCTACCTCTGCAGATTGATCTCCATGAAAAGGAGTTGTATGTTAGACCTTCCAAAACCTCCCTGCATGCCAGAATCTACAAATCGGTTACCAGAACCAAGTAGAGTGGCCTAAAGCTTATTACAATCTTGCTACCCATCAAAGAAAATCCGAGATAAGAAGCATCTACGAATATGGCCCACCAGAAAAGAACAAAGAAGGCGGGTAAACTTGAGGCATCAATGGCAAAACTTAATTTTCTTGCGTTGATATCACAGTAGTGCACAATTCAGAACGTAGTTTCTTATTTCATGTATTCTTCTCTCTAAGTAAGGTGAAAATTAGTTTTGGATTGTATTTTTTTTTTAATATGCATTAAAATATCCATAAAATTAAACCCAACAACATTAAAATCACTTGTAGCTTTATATATATACATAATTACGATTGCTATATAATTTTGGCTAAAATTAAACTTATACCTTTTATATCTTTGCTATACTTTTTTAAATAAAAAACTGTTTTCAAATATCAAAAAACATTAATTTAATTATTTTTAAATATTATCAAAATTGTATAATCACTGTAACCATTATAATAACCACCATAATATGCACCTTTATGTATAATTAATAGATTTGCGAACAAGGGCCAAGTAGGTTTTTCACTTTTTTGTGAACTTGGGTCATGCTTGCTTGAAGAATATAGGTATGGAGTTATCTTGAAGCATAATTATAAGTCACCTGACTTACTCAGCTTAAATTTTCATTTAAAACATAATCAATTTTCTTATAAGTCAGAAGACATCATTTTAAATATAAGAAATTCACGATTGAATACCAAACTTTGTCCTAACAAAATTCTGGATCGAAAATTCAGGACTAAAATGTTCCATATGAATTTTTTAAATACCATTTTGAATATTCATTCGTCACATATAAATATAAATGATCATTACTGGAATGGTAATTTTTTTTTGGTAATCGATTCATAATGGTAATACTATATTACTGTCTGAATTATACATCAACTGTAATCGACTTATAACGGTTGAGATCACAAGCTTGAAAAAAAATGGTTGTCTCAAGCTAAATCATGAGACTTGCAAACAGGCAAATCATCTTTGGAATAGGGAGGCAGCCTTAAGATTGGATTCCTCTCAAAGAAATTGACAGGCTTTAGATCGAAGCTGGATGAGACAGTAGGCATGATGGGGTAGTCCTCTTGACAAGGTATGTGATGGAATCCAAGTGTGTACCACAATACAATGTCCTTATTCTCAATTTCCCGATCCCTGCAACCACCCTTGTGTTACTTTTCCTATCCTCATAAAATGAGGACACATTTTCATTGCAGCAAATGTGGGCTGATTCTTTTTTTTCTTTTTAAATGGAGTATTATGCAGGTAATCCAGAGGAAAATGTATAATTGCATGTATGTAAAAGTCAAAAGAAATGAGTAAACACTCAAATTGCATGTGGGTTTATTCCTCGTCATGGTTCAAATTTCACTTATTCCATAATTTTTAAATAGCCACAACTTCGGATGTTGTCATTATATCAAAAGGGTAACAGTTTAGGGTAAATAATTTGAAAAGAGTTGTATCTTTTTTAAATAGTAACGGTTAGATAAATTAGTCATAATAACTCAATACTTATTAAAGATTGAAAAAAAACTTATTAAAGATTAGATTATAGTGCAACAAAGCTATCCAAATTGGATAGCCTATTGAGTTGTTTTATCAAACTAATCCAATTTTTAGTAATATCAAATTAATTTAATTTTTTATCAGTAGAATGGTGAATGCTCAAATTTTTTGTTATAAAAAATATAATTGATGCAAATGTTAATTCCTCATGACATGCCCATGAAAGTATTGGATGTTGTGAATGTCTAACCTGTTGGACCAGACTTGAAGAGTGTCATCACCTCTGCTCTGGTAAGCAAATAAGCCAGCAGCCCATTGCTCAGTCTTGTTATAAGGAGTGACCCATATTTGGTTATTAGTAAATGCTGCCCTCTTCTGTGGTGGGTCTTCAGCATCCAAAAGGCTAGCTGCTGTCCCACTTGGAACAACCTTGTACCCACTTGGGTTCCCAATCCTTGTCTTTCTTGATGGGTTTATCACATGAAATTCAGATGGGTCATAAAGGCTGAGCCTTATTTGTGCATCCTTCTCTGTCTTTGCCACTTTTCTAATTGCTTTCAGGTAGCTCTTTCTAGGTGATTCTCCTGGTAAGGTCTCATGTTTCTTCATGTTTACCTTCACAAAGGAATTGTCGGATCCATCTATGTCCAAATCAAGGTAATAATTAATATAATGGTCATGAATTACTCCGATTATGTTCTCGCTCAAAAGGGGGCCATACAGGTATTCTTGGCTTGGAATTTGATTCATGTGATCATAGGTTGTTCCTTTTACCATCAGTATACCACTTAGTCCAACCTGTGAAATTGAAAAAATTAAAAAACTAAAAAGAAAATTATGAAGTAGTAATAACATAAATTATTGAAGGGGAAAAAAGAACATTAACCTTTGATCTGATTAGTCCATCAGTTTGGAATTCCCAATCAATGATGTAGTCGTAGTTTCCCACGGAGGCTACCATCCGAACCACTAAATTCACTTTCGGCCTCACCTCTGTAACCTGACATTATTTATTTATTTTCATGAGTAAAAACTAAAGTAAGGTCTACCTCCACGGTCGTGGCAGTGAAAAGCAAGTTAAATTTGTGTTTTTTTTTTTTTTTTGGGTGTCTTAAATTTGTGGTTATTAGTATTACTAACTCTCTAATAAAACATGGAAATGATATTGTTATTACTATATTTGATATTGACTTTTTTGTGTAATTTTTTTTTTTGGTGAATTTTTTTTGTTGTAATTTGATAGTATTATTATTTATTTTTCTATGGTTATAAAAAAACTTATGAGAAAATATTCAATAGTAACCTAAAAAAAGAGATTTCACTGCAAATAAAGAAATGACAATGAAAAAATATACTAAAATTAATCACTAATGTAGAATACACATTAAAATATAAATATTTAATTTTTATTACATTATTTTAAATAAAAATACTAGATAATTAAATATTTTATTCATTTAAGCTTAACTAAATTATATAATATGCTATGAGAATAATTTCTATTAAAATTATGTACATTATTAGAATAGAAAAATTTGTGCAAGTAACATCTGCATAATATAAATAGGAAAGCATGTTGGAGGATTTAAGCATGTTTTTGAGAGAATAACAATTAACAAAGATTGTGTTACCTTAAAGTTATTTAAGGGGACCTCAGTATGGCGCCAAGCAACGTCCCCAGCATAGCTCTCAAAGATGCATATCATGTTTGTCCGGATGAAGGGCGTTCCATCAGCGGCTGCAAAGACGGCATCCATGTAGTAAGCATTTCTCGGGCAGTCATTGAGTGGGTCCAGAGGCATTCCTTGCAGCCCAAACCCATACTCACCCGCATCCATGTACGTCTTGAAGTACCACGCCTCTGTCGGATCCATATACGGTACGAATAATTCAGATGTGAATCCTTTGTACATTACGCTCCTTAACTCTAATGTCTCTGGATCCCTCACCTTGGCCTGTGAAATTATGATCCCAGCTCTGGCATCTGGCTTCAAGTGAAATTCCCAATTTGCCCATTTCACCAAATGCCCATCTTCTACCGTGAAGCTTGGCCCTTTGAGCTGCTCCATTGATATCGGATTGAAAAGTCTCAAGTCACCATTGAGTTTCTGAACAGAGTAACGGTAGTCCGTGTTAATTCCAGTGGGAACAGGGATGCCTCTGCCATTATCAAAAATGCGTAAAACCTCGTTCCTGTCTATGTCAACCAGGACAGTGAGGCCCTCAATTGGTTTCATGTAGAAATTCACGGTGTCCTTGTTGGAAAAGCATTGCACCTTAATCAGCCTTCTGCTGTTCTCTATTGGCATGTTGTACCACCCTGGAGAGAGTGGCACGCATACAACATCCTCCATTTTGACCCCACGATCAGAGATGGTGCGGTTGAACTCGACGTTTCTAAATGGAACGCGGAGTACTCTGTCCATCTCTTCTTTCATTATTATTGGGTACCCTGAAGTAGAACCCGATTTACCGTAGGATACCTGTGATGAATAAATAGTAGATAGTTTAAATTATAGAAAATAATCTAAGTTGCATTAATTCGGATGTTACCGATTTACCGTTCACTCTTTCCTTCTTTCCTAACACACTAGACGAATAGTCATAATGTATGGACAACTTTGATGGTGTGTGTTTTTTTTCTTCTTTCTTTCCTCCACGGTTAATATAAACAACTAAAATCATTTTGGGCTGTTAAAAAATGTGACTAGTAATGCTACAAAATCAAAATTAGGGAGCCCAATAAAACTAATTAAGAAAATAGTAGGGTTGGGAAAAGAGAATGAAAAAAAAGAGAGAAAGCATGTTAGTGTTACCAACATTGTTTGCTCCCTAGACTTTTTTTATAAATAATTATTTAAAAAATACATAAAAAAGAATTTGAACCAAAATTCGATTTCTTACCTTTTTTATATTTTAAAATGTTTTTTAGTCATTAAAAAATGGCAAAAAAAACATACGTTGTAAATAAAATCACCCAATTTTTAAAATAAAGATGTCTCATTTGTTAATCAATAATTCTAGACATACACCTATTTTGTCAATTAAGTTCAACCAAGTTATTTATTTCTATGATAAATTGAAGACCATTTTGATGTTAAATAGAATATTATTTATGTGTTATTTTTTGTACTATTTGATGTTAAAATTATTTTTGATTTGGTATAGAAATTAATGACTTGGTTTAACAGAAAAATAGGTGTACACTTAGCATTACCGTTTATTAATATATCATTTGAGAAAAATTATATCAAAATCTAATCTTTTAAACACTTTTTAAAAATATATTTAACATTCCTACCAATGGAGGGTACTGTTATATTAACGTCTTAAAAATCAAATATTGGTTTTAGAAGTTTACTCTTCTTCATTTTTCTTATATTATCTTTAGACTTAGATTTGGATAAATTAGCAAATTTTAGTTGATAAGAGTATTTATATATACCTCGGCGGTGTTGAGGTCTACTAAGAGGATATGAGATTTTCCATTCACCATTGCAGTGACGGAGGCCTTCCTTGGCAAAAGAGGATCTCCCCGTTTCCATTTGAGAACGATCTCTTTGTCTGGCTCTTCGAGGGCAATGGCATTGAATGAATACGTTGACGAGCACTCTATGAGAGGGTGCGTGGCGAGGATGGCGCGGACCTTGTTGAATTCGGGAACGGTTAAAGGGTCTAAAGGGTGGTGAGGAACATCGGATTCATGTTGTCTGGTGTGTGGTTTCTTGATGACATAATTGTTGAGGGATGGTGATGGAAAGTGAACCCATGTGAAGAGTAGAAAGAGTGCTATTGATATTGACACAACCAAAGAGCTTCGCAATTTTATGCCCTCCATGGAGTGTGCGTTGTTGATACTTTTTTTTTTTGGTGACTGCGTTGTTGATACTTGATACTTTACGTTGGACTATTCCTGAAATAAATAGTTTAGAGTAGTGAGTGTCTCACTAATTGATAGGCGCAGACATAAAAAATCAGTGAAGAATAATTTAAAGTTATTTTAGGATGAAAACTCGCATTCTGTGAGGTTAATATTTTACGTCTACTAGATAAAAATTGACTTAAATATGTGAAATCAGCCTATGCTCTTAATAAAATCTATTCATGTGAGTGTTCATTTTATTTATTTGTATTACTCAAACACATAATAATTATATATAATATTCAATTAAAAATATGATGTATTTATGTATAAATATAGAAGATATTTCATATTTTTTTGAAAATGTTAAATAACTATTATTTTTAATATATATTTTATAAAAATAAATAATTTAATAGTTAATTTTTCATACATAGAAATATCTTCCACATTACAGATAGACATTCACATTAGACAATATTTGTGGCTTTAGTTTAGTTTCTAGACAAAGAAATGAAAAATCATTTTTTATAACATTCAATCAATTTTGTCATTTCTGTTTTCCTTCTTTATTTTATTTATTTACTTTTTGGTCAATCTTCTTTATTTATTTTTGCTCTCATAATTAATGGTGAGAAAATATTATATTTGATTATTAATCTAAACAAGATCAGTTCTCTAATTTGATTATTCTAAAAAGAATTTAACGTCATTAATATACGTGGTTAAATAAAGCGTTAAGATCAATTTAAACAAAGTTATATTTTTCTAAAAAAAATTATTTTTATTGCTTCAATCATTGAATTACAATGGCTTATTATTAATGATATACATTTTAAATTTTATATTATTATTAATTTTGACATGTGAAAAATATGTCAAATAATTTAAAATTATTATTAAATTTATAGCCATGATCTATAATATATAGATTTCTAATCCAACGATAAGTTTTACGGAAAACAAATATTATATTTACACAAAAATTAAAATTACCCACTAAATTAGCTATTATATATTTGTATATAATACTATAATATAAAATATATAGATACTATTTTTCACACTTTCAATGTTTATTATGTATTTAAACATGTATTCTATATGATGAATAGTTTATTTGGTCGTTGTTTTTTGTATTCATGTAACATATAGTTTTAAAAAATCAATAAAAAATTAATTAACAGTTCATAATATTATTTAAACGTTATTACATCAACATTATTTGAATTAAACTAAAAAATAGAAGAGTGCTAAAGGCTAACTTATTTAATAAAAAATTAACTATTTATCACCTAAAATTTCTCTTTAAAAAATAACATACATATACGTGTCTAAAGAAAAATTAAAGATGTATTTGATTTGTGTTTTTTTTTCCAGTATTTTTTATTTTTTAATTTTATAAAAAAATATTGTAAATAATAAAATTTTATTTTTTATTTTCACCTCCTAAATTTTCTTTTAAAAATAAAAATAATAAATTCAAAATACAAAATAAACCTAAACATGACGTAATATATATAGTCTCTCTTATCCAAAATACGTGTCTAACAATGAATATGCTTAATTTTCTAACAAGGATTCGCTAGATGACTGTAAAATATAGCTCCAAACTAAATTAGTACTATGTATAGCAGGGACTTCTTGACTCACGCTTTGTGCTTTCTTTTTCTTTTTCTTCTAATAATTCTTTTGGAAAAAAAAAAGTTCCCCTTCACCTCGATCATATGAGCTGCAACATGCATGAATCATGAACTAGAAGTGTCCGAGATACATAGAAAGTGAGAAAACATCAAGTAAAGTAACGGAAACTACTTTATGGTTATTAGTTAGTTTTTTTTTTTTTTAAGATTATATGGTTATTAGTTAGTTTAATTACCTGAAATCAGTGATTCATTGGGCAAAGCCAAAGCTAAATCATGACTTGCTTAATTAGCTTGTCTCCTCTTGTACAGCTTTCTTTTATCTTCAGGAGTCTGGTATGACAGAATATATATGTTCAAAGGGGGGCGTAGATGAGGGTTTTTATCAAGTTTCAGAGTGATGTTTATGGGTTCTGCACTTGCGTTTTCATTATGCTGGCAACGATTAGAAATATATGGTCACACACATTAATTATTGGAAGGTAGTGGGACATTCTTGCTCCTTGATATTTGAAGTTTAAAAGTTCAATTGCATTATTGAATATAATAAAATAATACATTTTTTTTTATAAAAATATATTTTTTTTTTCGTATTTTATTATAATTACGAGTTTTTTTTTTTTTTTCTAAAAAGTTAGATTGGTTAAATCTATTAACCTATTGTTTGACTGGTTTGTTGTACACCGATTTTATCCTGGATCAAATTGGTTTGGTGACCAATTTCGAGATAATTCGACTAAATTAGTAGGTTCTATATAGGCAAGTTACTTTAATAATCTTTTTTCTTTTTAAAATTACTCATTTACACCATTTAATTTTATATAATAGAATTGTACTGAAATGTCAAATTTATAAAAATCATGTCAGACTAAAGGATTTTATAGAAAAAGTCAGACCTTTTTACGGATTCGCCCTATTTGATGCTTATCATGCATAAATTGTGACAAGGTGCTACTGTTCTTGATTAAGCTGCATCCTGCCACGGATTTAAAAAAGTTGTAACCACTCAGTAAATTTGGAGTTGATAAAAAGGAGAGAGGTAATAATAAATACATCACATATTATATTATCATGCAATATTTAAGTCTTAAAATTTTACAAAAAATAATATATGTTCATGCATAAGCCAAATGCCTAGAGTCATCGGATCTTGAAAAAATACAATTCTTTTTATATGAACATATCATATGTAATGTATTTATTGACAGTTGATTCATGTATAATATAAAAATAAAATTAATAGTAACTATATGAATTTATTCAAGATACAATGGCTCTAGACGCATTTGGCATATGCATGAACATATAACATATAATATCTAGCATAAAAAACTAGAGACTTAAATATTGCATGCCCATATAATATAATATAATATACAATATATTTATTGGTAGTTGATTCATGTATAATATAAGAATAAAAATAATAGTAGATACAATAAAAATATATTATTTTCATGTCATGGATCATCTTATTTCTATTGGTTAGGCTAAAAGGTAATAATATAAGTTATTTTGGAAAAAAATAAAAATACTATTCCAAGAAAATAAAATAAAACATAAATAGAATTGGTTACTAATAATTATTGATAATATATAGACTTGGCCCTCACTTAAAAATGTGCACCAAATGATTTTTTTTTTTTTTTTGTCAATAATGATCCCAAACGTTTCATTCATGTCAATATCTTACACTATTTCATTATTATTTTTTATCTAAACATAACTTCAAATCAAATCAATATAAGAAATTAGTAAGAACAGTCAATAAAACAAGTCCAAATGAAATTCTAATACAACTCATATTCCTAGTACCAAATGGCAATAGTTACATGAACATTTAAATTTTAAAAAAATTTTCCAGCCATAGTTAGTTTGTCATGACTAGTCTTATATTTAATTATAAATTAAATTAAGTTTTTTAATATAATATTTCATTTATCCATTATTTCTTAATTATTTTTAAAATAAATAAATAATTTTAATGTGTATTTAGTAATATAATATGTGATGTATTTATTATTAGCTTTTTTTTTATACAACTCCAGATTTACTCCGTGGTTATAACTCTACAAGATTCGTGGCAGCTTAATCAAAATCAGTTGCATCCCACCACGGTTTATGCATAGTTTACAACAAATAAGAAGAATTCGTGAGAGGGTTTGACTTTTTTTATAAAACTCTTCAAGCTGTCACGATTTTCATAAATTTGGCATTTTAGTGTATATATATATATATATATATATATATATATATATATATATATATATATATATATATATATAAAAAAAA
>JASCZI010181443.1:39093-53503 GCA_036250425.1 Stylosanthes scabra
ATCGCGATAACTTTTGATCCAGAGCTTCGATTGACGCACGGTTTGCGGCTACGCGAAGCTTTCATCATCCTCTTCACGATTATCACACATGCAAAGCATGGGTAACACGTTCTTCCATCTCAATTTTCGTTTTCAATTCTGCTCGAGTTTTTGAGTTTGACCACCTTGAGTTTCTTCAAGTTTCTTGATTTAGGTGGTGATTTTTGCATGCTAACAAGCATGGTAGTCGAAGCTAATGAGCTAAGACATTCCCAGGGAGACGTTTCCAACCTAAATCTCTTGTTTTAGCTAGGAATCCATAGTGATTAAGTTGTATGTTGGTTGTTTGTATATGTGTTAGTGTTGTAGATGTCAAAATGTTGGAGGAATAGTGGTAGATACAACCTAATTGGAGTGGAGAACGGTAGATTGGTACTTGGATACTCGATGGCGCGAAGGAAATCACGTGTTAACATTGAGCTTGGCGTCCAGGTACGGATTTAGATTCAAGTCTACACTATTTAATCTAGTATAATTACCTAGGTTAGTTTGACCTAGATATATTGATATATGAATGAATGAATTGGGAAACATGATAGGAGAATGTTGTCTGTATGTGCTATGTGACTATGTGCTTGACTGGTGATGATTGTATAAACAACAATGCATGATTATATTGATTGTGGTTGAGGCCTTGTGCTTATTAACGTTTTGACAACTTAAGGGTTATGCATGAGATGGGAATTGCTCGAGTAATGAGATGATAGAGCAAGAAGCTCGAGAAGAATATTGATGAGAGAAATGAGGTTTTGACCTGTTTGATGGGTGGAATGACAAACGGTTCTTGAAAAGAGGGATTTCAGAAGGGGAATGGTTTGATATAAATTGGTTTTCAAAAGGATAGGTTTTGGTTTGTGTGGCAAATGTGTTTTTGAGAAACTGAGCCGATTCAGGTGGAAACCGAGCTGATTCGCTGGGCCATTTTGGAAGTGAATACGAGTTTTTACGAACATCGAATCGACTCTCAAGGGAAGCGAATCGATTCGTATTTTTCCAGAAACCAAAACTTGTAATCTTACATCGATTCGTGATTAGTGGAATCGACTCGACCATCGTGGACTTTGGAAAATAGCTTTCAACTTCAGTCGAGTCGAGTCGGCGTGGTGTTGAACCGATTCGTTTTTCCACAGTGAGTAAAGGATTTCAAAAGTGACCTCTTGAATTGGTTCGATGACACCTCGAGTCGACTCGGTCTTCAAAACGTTTAGAAACTTGGTCCTCCGGGGAAGTACGAACGATGGTCATCTAGTGCTAGTTCTGGATCGGTCGGGCTTGGCTATGATAACTGACCGGATGAGCTCATCTTAGCCTGCAGGAATAGGCATTCATCATGTGCATTTGCTTGACATTGTTTGGGTGTGCCTATTTGCTTAGTACTTGCTATTTGTTTTGTGATTGCTTGTTTGTAATGAATGTTTGTGTGTTGTTCGCTTGCTTGATGTATGTTGATGATTAGGAGTATGGTGACTAGGAGTAGAAAACTATGACTTAGGATACGAGAGGGAAGGGATGAATAATATGGTAGTGTTGTAATGCTAGGTTTTAGGTGTAGAAATCAACCGGGCTAAATGAGAGATAAGTAGGAATGCCTCGTGTAGTTCTACTAGGATAAATATTGTAGGTTTGACGCTTTATCCGTACTGAGAATCCATGGGTTGGGGATTCTCACTCCGTATATTATCAGACTTTTCAGGTATAGGTTCGAGATTGGAAAGTTGGCGAAGTACTCCTGAAGGTTATTGGATGTCCAGTTTCTCCAAGAGTCCAAATCTTCCGCTGTGTATCACGGAGAACTAGCAGTGTTGAGAAGTGTGTAGTATGCGGTCTAAATTAGGTAGTGAACCTAAGCTTCGCAGGTTCAATGGTATAGAGTCGAACCATTCGGTTATGTATTATGTATTATTACTTTTGTACAAGTACGGTTTGTAAATTGATGGTTTTGGCTCTATTTTGTATATATACCTATAATTATATAAGCTGATTTCAACGGATGTACGGTCCAGGTATAAGTGCAAAGTTCGGACCTAGTAGTTATGTGTACCGTTTGTTCGTAGCACTTCATTAACGGTCAAACATGTTCGCAACTTGGTTGATCGATTTTGGGGTGTTACACAACGTCACTTAGTTCCCATTCAATCTCCGATACCTTAAAGGGTAACCTGTCACTAATCGCTCATTACACTTACATCGTCTAACCCTCTTCTATTTCTTCACCATCCGCTCCACTTCTGGTCTTCAACGTAAAAGTCTACTACATTCAACCCTCTGGATTATATTCGGTGCAGAGCACTTATCTTGGTAGAATTTATAACTTAGAAACGTTTAACCTCTCACCTTGCATCATCATCTAAATAAAGAATTCCCTAGCACCCAACTGAACCCCTTGTCTCATCTTCTTACGACGTTTTCGTCCATTACCAATCCCCTGCTTATTCTAGAAATCGATTAGGAATTAGCGATACCTCCTTCCCAATTGTCCCGTTTGGTGCCGTTGATCTCAGAATCTTGAGTCAAAGGATTGATACCTATTTTCCCAAAATTAGCATTATAGAATTGATTCTTTAGCTAAGTAATTCGATTCACAATGAGCTTAGTCATATTTTCATTTATTACCGCTCTCGAATCGATTCGACACACCTATCGAGTCGATTCGCTATGGTCAGTTTCCTTTATTATTGTCCCCCCCTAGTCGAGTCGATTCGATAGTGGTCGAATCGATTTCAGAAAATCATTTTTGGTTCTGTGTAAAAACGAATCGGTTCACCACTACTCCGAGTCGACTCGATATGGGAGTTCCAACGATACTAGGGCACTCGAATCGATTTGGAAATTGGCCGAATCGATTTGATACGAAAAACTTAAGAAATTTTAGGGCATTGAAATCGATTTGAAAACCATCTGAGTCGATTCGATAGCGGCAGAACGCGTGTTATATCGCGATCTCCACTTCTCCTTCCTCATTTCCTTCACTTTTCCTAACTCATAACTTCTTCTTTCTCGTTTCTCTCCCAACTCGTTTCACTCTCCCACTCTCAACCTCCCACCTTCGTTCATCTTTCCCTTCTTCCATCATCAATTTCTCAATCCTTCTACTTCCTCCCTTCTTTTCTCACCTTCTTCTTTTCGTCTCCTTCCCTTCCTTTCTCTTGCCGTCTCCATTCTCCTTCCGTTCAGAAGTTCCGCCACTTCAAGGTAAGAATTCTCCCATCTCTTCTTTGGCTTCACTTATGCTTGCATCCTTGTTGCATTCATTTGTTCATTCCTCCCAACTTCACTACCCTACTCTCCATTCTGTCATTTCCTTTCTCTCCCTTTCCCAATTTATTGATTTCTTAATCACTTCTTGTAGTACTTACCTTCATCCCATTAATCCTACTTTGTATCGCAGGTTCTACATCTCTCGTGACAATGGGTTGTCGCAAGACTACGATTCGCAAGTCTGCAGGGACTTCTCGCAGGGAACCACCACCACCACCACCGCTATCTCAGTTACCACTGTGGAAATGGTTCACCACTAACGAGTTTTGGAAGAGCTATTTGGATACCTTCTCCAAATTGCCTGTTCTAAAGCCAAGGTATCTTCCTGAGGGTTTGATCTCGGAAGACAAGTACGAGGTGTTCTGGAAATTGGTTGATCAACAAGGTTTAAGGCCGCTCCCGTTCATAAAAGAACGGTAAGTCTCTTTCGCTCCTTGTGTTAGCTTGTTGATTAGGTTGATTTGCATGGTATTGATTTTAGACTATAGAGGCTAGTTCGTTGTTAGATACTCGTTCAGTGATTATTACGGTTATGGTTTATTTCGATATAATTGGTTTTAAGCTTTTATCTCGGTTAGTGAGGTTGTTTTACTATAGGAATTCGTATAGCGTCTATTAACATGGTGGTTCAACTGTTTTCAGTTTATTATCTAGTGGAAACAATGGGAATGTTGAGGATTTTCTAGTGGTTAGTTCTTGGTATAGTGAAATGATCCTCCGTGCTTTGGGGCTTTTATGGTTTTCAGGTATTACCCACGGATGATGAGAGTTATAGCCACTACTCTACAACTGAAGGATTCTCTAGACGACGTTGGGAACGGAGAGTTCTATCTGAGATTTTGGATAGTGGGCGTCACTTACACCATAAAGCTGGACGAGTTAGCTTCGGTGTGGGGTCTTTAGAATGACGGGATATTTTACAAAGGAGGGAATCACCGCCCTAAGGAGTACGATTACTAGAGTGGTGAAAACTCTCAGGAACTACTTAACGTAACCCATATCGGTGGGGGAAAATACTCGGTAGGGGAAATGTCTACTGATCACCGTCTATTGCACTACATGTTTTCCTACCTCTGGCTTCCTCGGAAGGGAAAACATGGTGTGCTAACCGAGGAGGATACATTCGTCATAGGGGCCATGGTAAAGGAAGTTGAATTGAATTGGCCATACCTCATACCTCGCCGGCTAATGCGGTACACCAACAATTCGGTAAGGATTCCATTTCATTATATCTTTTAAGCTGTTAATTATTGCTCTTGGGATATTGGTTTCGAGATATACTCTGAGTTGGTTTATATCATGTGTTTACAGTGGGAGTCCCACCTTGGGCATGGTATGCTTTGGACCAAGGTATTCGAGTACCTTAATCTGGATCTCTCGGGTGAGGAAGCGGTTGAGATTGGTGAGGAAAATGAAATTACCGTGAGGCATGTCAACAAGATGGGGAGAGGCGTCGTGGCTGATAAGAAGGGTAAGAAAAACAAGGCGGTTGCCGAAAACATTCTTTCTCACTCCGGTATGAGTTCAAACTCCCAGATCACGTCAGAAGCAATGGAGGTGTTCGCTGAGAGTATGCACGCCTTTAACATTGGTTGGGATAAGAAGATGGAGAGGGCGGACATAAGATTGAAGGTTATTGAGGGTCGCATCGCATCTCAGGCTGATGAGCTTCAGTCCCTAGAGAAAAGCATATGTACCCATCTCTCTCGGAATGCTTAGTCAGGAATCTGAGGAGCGTTAGGACAGTGCTTCGGATGAAAGTAACCCCCAGCCTAATGTGGTTCCTTTTCTTTTAGTTGGTATCTTTGTCTTATTGTACGGATTGTTTTTAAGGATGCTTGTGCTAACTAAGTTGTTCAGGATTTGCTTATTCCAACCTAGTATTTTATTTCGTAACTACTACTCTTGCGTCAATTATTACGCTGCTATAGTTATGGTAACCATTTGATTCCCCACTCGTTCGTAGAACCTGCTCACTCTCTAGGAAAGTGTGATGCTTGTTATTGTTGCGGCCACCCTTAGTTTACTATACGCACTATTGTACGCCATAGAAGTGGAAAGGGAAATGTCACTCAAACTACTCCCTATTTACCTTCGCGATTTTCCGCTTAACTCTAGACCCCTAATACTCCAAACAGTAACTCCCAATTGTCAAAGAAACCTTGGCACAAGGACTAGAATGGTCAAAGAAGACAAGATGTTCTAAATCATTTGGAAAATTATTCTCTCTAAAATATTTGAAAGCTTACTACCACTCCAGACTTGACTCTAACTAGTCCATTGTCATTGTATAGATCATTTGTACACTTGTTGGTGGTACTAAACGGGCCAGGTTTAATACCGAATAAGGTACAATATCATCTAAACAATTCAGAAAATGAGACCATCATGCATACTAACACAAATCTTTACCGGGGGTAAGACCTTTTTGCATGATCTTTATCTTGGTTCAGAGTATACTTTGAAGTATTACAGTTCTATCCTCAGGCTCACAAGGAAAGAACTGCTCTGATACCAAAAATTGTAACACCCCAAAACCGATCAACCAAGTTGCGAATATGTTTGACCGTTATTGAAGTGCTACGGACAAACGGTAACATATAACTACTAGGTTCGGACGTTACACTTATATTTAGACCGTACATATGTTGAAAATCAATTTATATATATATATACAAAGTAGAGCCAAGACCATCAATCTACAAACCTTATGTATACAAAAGTAATTATACATAATACATAATAAAATGGTTCGACAATGTGACATTGAACCTACGAAGCTTAGGCCCACTACCTAATTTAGACCATTTTCTACACACTCATTGACACTCCTAGTTCTCCTTGACACACAGTGGAAGATTTGAACTCTTGGAGAAACTAGACATCCAATATCCTTCATGAGTACTTCGCCAACTTTCCAAGCCTGAACCTGTACCTGAAAAGTCTGATAATATACGGAGTGAGAATCCCCAACCCATGGATTCTCAGTACGAATAAAGCGCCAAACCCACAATATTTATCCTAGTAGAACTACGCGAGGCATTCCTATTTATCTCTCATTTAGCCAAGTTAATTTAGCTATATCTAAATTTCCTAGCACTATAGCTCTACCAGTTATTTATCCTTCCCTCTCGTATACTGCTGAACTCACTACGCATAGTCTCCAAAATCCATCAGAGCAAGCAAACAGGACACAGACATTCACAATAAGCAAATAACACAAAACAATCAACAATTAATAGGCAAGTAGGCACACCCAAACAATGTCAAGCAAATGCACATGATGAATGCCTATTCCTGCATGCTAAGATGAGCTCACCCGGTCGGTTATCATAGCCAAGCCCGACCGATCCAGAACTAGCACTGGATGACCATCGTTCGTACTTCCCCGAGGACCAATCAGCCGTCCCCGATCATAAACGATCTTTCATCTCATCAATATCAATAATAAATGGGGGTTTCATCCACATCTCAATGACTATAACCTATGTTGGTAGCCGGGACGTTGGCAGGAGGCCCCCCTGCCGCTACCGTAAGCCGTGACGTTAACCTTCGAGGTGTCGACGAACCGATTCAAGAAGTCACTTTTAAAATCCTTTACTCGCTGTGGAAAAACGAATCGGTTCGACACCACGTTGACTCGACTCGACTGAAGTTAAAAGTCATTTTCCAAAGTCCACGATGATCGAGTCGATTCTGCTAATCATGAATCGATTTAAGATGACAGGTTTTGGTTTCTGAGCAAATACGAATCGGTTCACTCTCCTCAAGAGTCGATTCGATACCTATGAAAACTCATTTTTCTCTCCCAAAGAGGCCCAGCGAATCGGCTCGGTCACCACCCGAATCGATTCACCGTAGCTCAAAAACCTTCATTTCTAAAATCAGTTTCTCAAAAAGTCATTTGCTCCTCAAACCAAAACCTATCCTTTTGAAAACCAGTTTGTGTCAAACCATTTTCCCTTCTGAATTCCCTGTTTTCAAAACCATTTCACGTTCCATTCATCAAACACATTAAAACCTCATTTCCTTCGTCAACATTTCTCTCGAGCCTCTTGCTCAATCACCTCATTCCACAAGCAATTCCCATCTCATGCATAACCCTTAAGTTTTCAAAGCAAAGATAGGCACAAGGCCTCAATCAAAATCAACATAATCATGCATCGCTACTCATATATCATCATCAATCAAGCACATAGTCACATAGCACATACAAACAACATTCTCCTATCATATTTTCTCAATTCATTCATTCCTATATCAATATATCTAGGTCCAACTAACCTAGGTAATTATACTAGATTAAATAGTGTAGACTTGAATCTAAATCCGTACCTGGACGCCAAGCTCAATGCTAACACGCAATTTCCTTCACGCCATCGAGTATCCAAGTACCAATCTACCGTTCTTCTACTCCAATTAAGTCGTATCTACCACCGTTTCTCCAACATTTTACATCTACAATACTAACACATACACAAACAACCAAACATACAACTCAATCACTATGAATTTCTAACTAAAATAAAGAATTTGGGTTGGAAATGTCTCACCGGGAATGTCTTAGCTCGTTAGCCTCGACTACCATGCTCGTTAGCATGCAAAACCACCACCTAGATCAAGAAACTCGAAGAAATTCAAGGTTGTTAAACCCTTGAATTCGAACAGAATTGGAAATGGAGATTGAGATGGAAAAACGTGTTACCCATGTTTTGCATGTGTGATGGTTGTGAGGAAGATGGCGAGAGCTTCGCATAGCCGCAAACCGTGCGTCAATCGGAGCTCTGGATCAAAAGTTATCGCGATCGGAAGTTGGTGTGAGCAGCAGAAGAATTGATTCGAACCAGTTCTGGAACCAATTCTCCACCAGCTCTCTCATTCTTTGTGCGTGAATGTGAGAAATGAAGGCTGATTGTGTGTCCTTCACTATATATATATATATAGCCACTTAAGAGTGGCAAACTTGTAATTTCATGGTTTGGTCTGTCTCGGGCCAAACTTTCGGCGAAGGTGTTCATGTTTGTGTCCTAAATGTTATTAGTTTTACTAACGTGGAATTTTCCGTTCGGTTCTATTCGTACGCCAAAATACTCAATTTTAGTCGTTGCGCACATAGTCAAAAATTATGGGGCTCATAGTTGTATATATAAAAACATGTTCGTTTGGGACTTGGATGGAGGTGTACACCAAAAAGATGTATACATGTAGCATTACTTTTTTTTATAATTAAAAGTAAAAGATTTACGAAAAAATTCTTATTTAAGTACTTATTATTTATTAACCAAAAAGTAATGATCATAAACCCTATCTTTTTATTTAAAAAGATTAAACACAATATTAAATACTTAAAAAGATTAAACACAATATTAAATACTCAACAAGATGTACACATAAACATATCAACCACACATTCCATCTCACACGCCTTGAATACTCCGTCACCTCGTAATATGCGCCTCGTGAAACGTGCGCTGCTTCTTCTTCTTTCTCTTCCTTTTGCTCTTTTCTTCTTCTTTCTTCTTCTTCACCCTTCCCCTCCATGCCCGCCCTGTTTCCGCCTCCGCCTCTACCACCATTTTCATACTCCGCCTTCACTTCATATTCCACTTCCGTCTCCACTTTGTACTCCGCCTTTTGCTCTTCTTTTTCCTCCTCCTCCTTCTTCTCCTTTTATGTTATATTGTTGTTGTTCTTCTTCTCATTCCTCTATTATGTGGCTATTGTTGTTCTTGTTCTTCTACTTCTCCTTTTATGTTACGTTAGTGTTGTTCTTCTTCTCCTTCCTCTATTATTTTGTTGTTTTTAATTTGTTCTTCTTCTACTTGTTCTCTTTCCTCTATTACATGATGGTTGTTGTGGTTGTTGTTGTTTTTGAATTGGTTTGTTGCTTTATTATCCTTGATTTAAAATTTCTGCTCAAAATGGTTTAAAATGCTGTTCAAATTGGTTTAACATTCTATTCATCTACATATGAAAATTCTGCTCAAATTGGTTTAACGTTCTGTTCATCTAGATATGAAAATTCTGCTCAAATTGATTTAAAATTCTGCTCAAATTGGTTTAACGTTCTATTCATCTAGATATGAAAATTCTACTCAAAATTGGTTTAAAATTCTGCTCAAATTGGTTTAACATTATGTTCATCTACATATGAGAATTCTACTCAAATTGATTTAAAATTCTGCTCAAATTGGTTTAACGTTCTGCTCATCTACATATGAAAATTATGCTCAAATTGGTTCATGGATCTGTCCAATTGTATGTGTTCGTTACATATTGAAATACTGCTCATATTGATTTAGGATTCTGTTCTTAAATGTTGAATGTATATGTAAGTTTCCTTGTGGTTTGAATTTGATTTGGATTCACTTGATTTAAGTTATGGTTTTGAGTATATAGGATTCTGCTCAAATTGATTTAGGATTCTACTCAATGCATTTTTAAATTCTACTCAAGAAGTAGAAGAAGAAGAACAACAACAACAACCATGTAATAGAGGAAGGAGGAGAAGAAGAACAACAATAACAACAACGTAACATAAAAGGAGAAGGAGGAGGAGAAAGAAGAAAAGAAAGAAGCGGCGTACGAAGTGGAGGCAGAGTACGAAGTGAAGGCGGAGTACAAAATGGAGGCAGAGATGGAAACATGGCGGAGATGGAGGTGGAGGCAGGGCAAAGATAGAGGTGGGAGCGAAGATGGAGGTGGAAGCGGAGGTGAAGAAGAAGAAGAAGAAACTGCAACAGTAGCGTGCGTGCGTGATTAGAGGAAGAATGGGAGGTTTTTTTTGTGAGTTGACGCACTTGGGGTGAGAGTAGGGAAGGTTTATGTGTACCATATGTTTATGTGTACACCTAGCATTATTATTAAATACTTATTATTTACTTACCAAAAAGTTTAATTGTATTCAAATGTTATTGAATTTCATCTTTATATTCTCTTTTAAGTGACAGACAAAATATGTATTTGGATCTGATGAAGCTTTCATTTCCATGTAAATGATCAAAATAAGAAAAATGTTATATGATTTTTTTTAGATATGAAATAAAAGAATAACAAATAAGCTTACAAAATATGTATCAAGAAAAGATTATATACAATTCATAATACATCTATTTATTCCTAATTTTTTTGGTGTCTATTTATTTATTCCTAATTTATTAAGCTTTCAAAAATTGTTCAGCAAATTTTATATTATTTTTAAAAAATTAATTTTAAAATCTTCATTAATACATTTATTCACTCTTATAATTTATTGTTTAAATACTATTTTTCTATTAATACGTTGACACATATTTTATTTCTCGACAAAACATTAAACTTTATCAATGTTATATTCGAGGGAAGTTATTCGGTACAAATATAAAATTGATACAGATATAAAAGATTTACAATATAGATTTTACACTTTACATTCCTCAAAAATTAAAGTAAAATACAAGAGTAATGCTAGGGAGCCTAAAGGACCCATAGGGAGCCCATGAGTGTAATTAGGGAAATAGTAGGTGGTAAAAGAGAAAAGAGAAAAGAAAAAAGCCTATTGGCCACCTATTAGCTAACAAATTATGTGCTCACTAAACTTTCTCAAAATAGAAATGAGGGGTTGCTCGCTATTTGGTATGGTCTTTGGATGGTGTGGGAATTGGAGCATCGGTCGATTATCTGTGAGACTGATTGCTGTGATGCCTTTAATTTAATGCACTCTAATTCTATGACTAGTGATCATCAAGATTTGGTTTCCAAGATTAAAGACTTTTTCTCTCGTATGTGGCATCTCTCTTTGTTGCTTATTGAGCGCACAACTAATGGCGTGGCCGATCTCTTGGCAAAGGATGCTGTTGTTTCTCAGCATGAGTTTAAAGAATTGAGTACTCCACCTGTAGGTGTTTCCTTCCTTGTTAGTCAGGAGTCTCTTATAGCTCCTTAGTTTTTGTAATTTATTTTGAGTCACAAAAAAAAATATATATATATAAATGTGAGCCCTTACACTTTATTAATAAAGCATACATCTGTCTCATTTATATATGTCCCTTATAAGCTCCCTATATTGAAATCAAATAATAAGTGTCTTAGGTCAAACAAATATTATTCTAACAAAAAATATAATTTTCTTTTTATAATATGATTCAACTTTTGATAATCTATATCCAAATTTTAATTTAATAATTAAAAATTATTATTATGTTTTAAAAGGATCCTCTCTTTCTCATTTTTTCTAACTTTTTTGTCTTATTTTACTCTGTATTTTTTTTCCTCGATTTTTTTTTCTCTTAAATTTACTTTTCTTTTGTGTTTTCTTTTTTTATTTCTTTGTATATTTTAAAAAAAAATTAATTTGTGAGAAAAAAAGAATGAAAAAAATAAAAAATAAATGATACTTAAATTCAGAAACATTTATATTTTACTTTATAAAATGAACTCCTAGAAAGTAAATATAGTCCATAAAATTAAACACCAGAGTCATTTGATTAGCTTTACATATTATTATAGATAACAAAATCATGATAAAAAAATGTTATTAATTTTATTTATTATCCCGACTTATTTAATTTGAAGTAAATATTAAAATTATATTCAAAACATTATTTCCATATATAAATACGATGGAAAAATAAAACATTTCATTTTTCTCTTTTCAAAATTATAAATTTTATTTTATTTGCGCCCTATTATTTTCTTTCACCTTTTCTATATGTATCGGTCCACCTAATTCTAGCCTATGACCACAATTTATTACCAACCATATATCATTATTGTAATTGTCAATGTTATTTATCACTTCAATCCATAACTATCAATTGTATTAACATTTATAAGTCCTTAAAGATTTACAATAGCAATTAATTTTTTATATCCTTTAAATATCTTAAGGGCTTTAATTACAATAAATAGCAATTATTATAATTCTCAATGTAATTTTTGTAGAGTAAATAGTCTAAATATCCTTTACATTTTATTTTTAATAAGTAGAGCAAATTCAAAAAATAATCAATTCATATTTATTCCAGTTATGCTAAAAAATAAATTCTTCTTTTTTCTGTGACTTAAATAAATTCTTCTTTGAAAGTAAATAAAAATTCTCATAACTAAAACAATATCCCAATCATCATCATCAATGAATTGGGGGGTAATCTGAGACGGGGAAGGGGGGGGGTTGGTTTCAATCCAGGGTCAATATTAAACAGAGGGCAAAATAATAATTCAATCCATTTTAATCAAAATTGCAAGCTTCTTGACGAAATTGACAATGAAAAAAGGATTGTGACCAAATTGATTTTGCTCCACAACTTGAATGACCAAAAACACAGGAATCCCTATAACAAACATTTGTTTTGAGCTGCATTTTCTGGGTATCACTTAAACCTTGACTTCTTCTACGCGATAATTGCAATTATTTTGCCTTTTTTTTTTTTTTCCCATCAACCATGGATTCAAGTGTTTCTATTTTGATATTTGGTAAATAATGCGTCTTGGGTTTTGCAGGAACTCATTGATGTATATGACGGGAGATAATTTTGTCCCAAAAATGTCTATTTGTGTCAAAGGGACGATTTTAAACGCAAATGACACCTTGAAGATTATTTTGACACCAAAAAAAAGTTGGGAACTATTTTGATTTTAATCACAAACCTAAGGGACTAATAGAGTACTTATCCCTATTCCAAAACTAAGTTACATAACTGTTATCCCGACTGTAATGTCTTGACTTCGATATTCATTAATGGTTGAATTTACATAGCCGTCAAAATCCCAGAGCCAAAATCCCAGAGCCGCCATCATGTGTGACTTTGATATTCCTGAATGGCTGAAATATGTGAGAAATAATGCCGGGCATAAAATAATGATAATTAAAAAAAAAAAAATCAATATATAGCCACAAGAGAAAAGCTAAAAATATTTCTTTGCTGTTTAGTCTTTTACTTACTGGTTGTGGAATAGATAGGATGTGGTATTTGCTGAATTCCTCTTCACTCCTCTATACAATAATATGGCAGAAAATTTAGCTTAGATCTTGTGAATGCTAAAACCTGAATCCTCTGATGTCAGATTCTCTTTCCAATTCTCATATTCTTCCCCACCAAACGTTACTTGCTTGATTCCAACAAAGCTATCATAAACAAAAGTACCGAAGGAAGAATAAGATATAGAAGAGCAAACAATGAAACAACTCAACATTTTTTCTTTCAATATATACATACTAAGATGAGAAGGATAACAGAAATTGGGGATAAATTCCTCCATGCAGATTTATTTATAAAGCATAACTTTACAATCTCTCAACATTTCTAAGAAGGAATATCCCCTATAAAGATCAAGAGTTTTACAACAAATAGATGTTAGGCATCTAATCTTATCCCATAAAAAGTTCTTGCAAGAAAATCCGTCATTGAAAGTGCATGTATTATGCTCCAATCAAATAGTCCAAATAGTAGTAAACAATGCTACAAACATTTTGGCTCTTTTTCTTCTAACAAATCCAACAAGCCTAGTCAATAGAAATGCCCTAGGGACTAGGGGTGACTGTACTCCGAAGTCCAAAAATTCATCAAACATGCTAAACAAATTGTTTCATAAAATAAATAAATAAACAAATATAAAAATATCATCGTACAACACAAATACAGGTATGAATTTCTTCATCAAAAAAAAAATACAGGTATGAATTTGACACTGAATTTAACCACCACATGAAACACAAATTAGGGAAGATAGCCTTATGTGGCCTTCACAATTGTCCATGCAAAAGATTCATAAACACATGGATATTTCAAGAAGGAAAAAATACCAAAACAGATATAGAAAGTAGGGAAAGTGAGCTATGATGACAGGTATAGGGCACAAAGACAAAGAGTGTCACAAAACTGAGCATAGGCAATGGCGGATCTTGCAAAGGCAGATGCAAGGGTGATGCTAAGGTGAAGAGAACAAAGGCTGGGGAAGAGGCAACCAAGGGCAAAGGTAGCAGCGGTGACGTAGTGCAAAGGGAAAGGCAGGTAGGGAGGGAGAGAAAGAAGGAAATTGTGGGAGTAACAAAGGGGGAGGGGGGGGGGGGGGAGGAGAGGAATTTCAGGGTTAAATTATGAATGGCGAAATTAGAAAAATCAAAAAGGGTGAT
>JASCZI010181443.1:54407-65613 GCA_036250425.1 Stylosanthes scabra
TGATGAATGTGCATAATAAAACATAGACAAAGTTCCCTTACATCACAAATTAGAGAGATGTCTTTTTCCAGCGGTGCATTGTAAAATTCAAGCCATATATATGAGTTTGAAAAATCAAATCTGAAATTACCAATGTCAAAAGCAAGTAAGAAAAATGAACATTTAATTATTATATCACAAAGAGACTGTTAATTAAGAAATGTAGAGAACCACACCTTAAAAACAAGCTTAATAAGGAGAAAAAACCACTATTTAAATACAAGCATCACATACTACCCAATGTGGGACTTCGGGCATCCCATAATAGCCAAGTCCCTAACAATACACCGCCCGAGAAGAGTCGACATCCACAGTGGCATCACTCTATCAACACTGACCAGAGGTAGCTACTTGGTTATCAATTATGAGTATTGGGTATTCACCTAAATTCAGCCTATAGTAGCCCCTTCCACGGCACCAACAACCAGGATTTGATACCATTGTTAACTTAAAAAAGTAGGAAACCTCACCTCAGAAGCTAACTATTAAGGGGGAAAGACCACACTTTAAATACAACATTAAGCATCCCATACTACCCAATTTGGGACTTTAGGTGCCCCATAATACCCAAGTCCCTAACAAATATCCATGCAAAGCAATGACAAGAGGACCAGATGGAAATATTGTCGAGATCAAGGATAAGGTTCAAAATAAAACATGCAGACCAAAAGCAGTTACAGAAAAGGAATACAGGATTTGGCTACTGAAAACAGAAGACAGCATGCGGTTAAATGATTAACGAGATGCAAGAACATCATCTCCAACCCACCCTGCCCCAAAATAGAAGGAAGAAACTGAGGAGAAGAGGAGAGCATGTTAAGGAAGTGTAGCACTAAGTCATCCATGCAATGAGAAACCACAAAATTTAAAACTGGTCAAACAAATATCCCTTCACACTATCACCATGTGAACTACAAAAAGGGAACTCCAAATTGATTTTTGATTTCTTGATAAATATTTTTTGAAAAGATTAGAAAATAACACAAATCTATTTGTCATTAAAAATACACAAGTTCAGTGTGATTCATCATCAATAAAACTATAAAAGTGACAAAATATCATGACCCAAAAGAAAACACAGTGCAACTTGGAACCTAAAATATCAAATGAACAGAAACAATGGGAGGCATGACATGACTATAACTCTATTAGGCAGAATAAAAGTGTGTGTCCCTAATTGATATGATTTACCAAGCTAGCTAGACAGATAGGGTGGGCTAGGTACTATATTTTAGATTTTGGCAAGGAGAAGATGACAAATTGGGCTTGGATGTACAAGGTTTTGTGGTTAGAATAAATACAGCAACTAGATGCTAGAGCAAATAGAGGCAGCTGGACTCACATCCATTGCCAATCAGTTACCAAGAACTATGGTTTTGTAGGAAGATAGAGTTTTTGGTAAAAGAGATCTAACAATTATGATAATGAGTTGAACAGCTAAGAAAGGAAATTACATGGAGACCCAGAAATGTAAAGGACAGAATGAATTCTGGTTTTATAGAAAGATAGTATTTAGTATAAGTGATTAAACGATTATGAGAATGAGTTCAACAGCTAAAATAAAGGAGATTACATGAAAAACCAGAAGTGATAAGGAATGAGCAGTGCCAACCCATTTGAGATTGTCTTTTATAACCATTAGTTAAGGTGATGTCGGCAAACATCCTGGGTGGACAAACTAACTAAAAGGCCATTATTAACAGAGACATGAGTGTCAGCAAACCAAGAGTCCAAAGACCCAAGAAATTAATTGATGGAAACAATAAAAGAACTACAAATGACCACAATAGAAACAATGGAACTAGAGTTCTAGAGCAGTCAATTGTTTTAGATGCACATGAATGGTTTTACAGGAAACAATTTAAACTTTTCAACGGTTTTAATTGTCAAATTGCTCATATACCACCAGTAAGAAGAAATATTTTACCACTAATTATTGATATCAGTCGTATCATATATCTTTGACCAACAGAAATACTGCTGCAGTGTCATACACGATATTAGGAAAAAGAAGGGAGAGCACTATAAATAAGTTGACCCATCCAATCGCTATATCCAATGTACTAACACCAATAATTTAAATGCATCTACTTTACATTTCTTCATAATGATAAATCATGCAACAGACTATGCAAGCTCCCAAACCCTCTAACGAAAGCACCTCTTATTGTAAGATGATGATTGGGAATATAATGAGAATTTATAATTCAAAAATGAAATACAACAACATCAATAAAGTAAATAGACCAGTAATTCCTCTAGGGTAAACAGAGAAAAACCGGAAACTTAACAATAATAAACAAAAAACTGCATGCTGCCCAGTACAAACACATAACATACAAATGAATGTTTAAACATACTTGTTAACGGACACTTTCATTGGTACTCCTGATCCCATCTTTGTGTGCAGTATTTTGTTTCTTTTTTTCCTTAGTCTGTCTTCCATCTGCAAATCAAGATAGCTCATATGACTTTGAACACAAAAAATATCCCTAGCTTTACTGTCAGAAGCTGTAAGTACCATAATTAGAATGGCAACTCATGTATTTAGGATAACTGTAGATTATATACAGATAAAATCCAATGTACATTTTATAAGCCAGGTTCCATCATGTAGTGAAGAGACACGAATTTCATAAAACTTTCTATTTTTTCTCTGTATCAACAGCAACAGAATTCAAAGAAACTTGAAGCTACTCCTCTATATTTTTCTTTCTGACACTTTTACTAGGATGATCCATTTTTCCCCCTCAATATGAAATGTAAAATGACTATCGTTAAAAAAATGGGATCTAAAGCCTATTAGTACCAAGATAACAACTCTACTATTCGATACTAGAAATTATGGCACCATCTAATACAAGAGTTACTTACTCTGGATTGTGCCTTTTGGGGATCATCTAGTAAACTCCCAAGAATATCAGCAACTTCTGGATCTCTCTCATGATCTTTTTCTGGCCTACCTGTATATGCTCCTTGGCCGGAATACCCCAAAACATCTTCATCTTCATTTAAAACCTCGATATCAATGTCTTTTGTTTCGCTTCTTCCGTATATTCCTTGCACCAAAGTCTCACTACCATCATCATTCGCAAGATCTTCCTTTATGATATCTATATTGAAGTCCTCACCATTCAAGTTTGTGTGCCCACTTCTAGAACAGCATAAGTGAGTCCAAGTTCTTGGATAGCTAGAGATTTGCAGGGAAACCATTGGAAGTTTCATAATTTGATTGTTATGGGGAAAAGGATTGCATTGAGGAAGGACTGCAAAAGGACTTAAGATATTCATGTCTTGTGTAAGAAGCTTGAAGGATAAAATTTTAGCTTTTGACCTCTATCAACCTGCACCGGGATGTTCGCAGGAATGAGTAAAGTATATCACATACAATCAGCGAGTACTCTCAATGTGCAGAGCTCAAAATGAAAAGTAAAATAAATGCAAAAATAGAGTTAATGCTGAGCTAATTTGAAATAAATCAACCAAACCCAACAGATTTGCAACTTGTAAAAGAAAATACGTTAACCTAAATACATGTTCATCATGCAGAATACAAGCCCAAAATTAATGGCCATCATATGAAATGATAATCAAGTGAAAAAAGGTGGTCATAGCATGTCAAAAGGTTTAAAAGAAAATGAACGAAGCAATTGAACAACAAAAGCACCACTTGCCTCCTCCAGCAAACAAGAAGCACAGTTATTAAAATCAGCAGAAAAAACAGAGAGCTAGAATAAGAGGGACAGTTTCGAACCAGAGTTCAGGAGGGGAGCAGGGGCGGTGCAGGGACGGACACAGCACGATAACAGAAAAGAGATGCAGAGATGGACGCGGGAGAAGGATGAAGCGGAAAGAGGAAGTGGAGGCGTGGAGGTCGACGGTGGCGTGCGGCACTGCGGCGCGCCGGCGGTGATGAGCAGAGCAGAGAGTATTGAGAAGAGAAGGATGAGATAGAGTAGAGAGGGAGATAGTATCGAGAAGGGCTGAAGGAGATGATGTTCTAATGGGTGTCAAACGGGCTAGTCGCCCGCCCCGCCCCGCCCCGCCATAGGTATAAAATGAATTTTCTTTGTCTAGGCTATGCTATAAAATGTTTTTAAAAAGAAAATTTTATATAAATAAATAAATAATAGCAAGGCCGTCGGGCCGCCCCACCCCGCCAAAGTCCGCGGGTTAGGCAGTCTAAAATTCCTAGCCCGGCCTACCTTCTTTGGCCGTCTAAAATTCATGTAATTAGGGTTTGTCAATTTACAAAAATAACTCATTTTTTTTAATGAAAATTACTCAAAAACCTGTCATTTCCGCCATCTCTATTGCGTTCCACCATGGCGAAACCGCCATTGCGGCCACCATGGCTCCCGCCGCGAAAAGACTATCGCGGCATGCTCAAAATGGCGTTTGGTTCAAAATCCGCCAACCTTTTGAAAATGTTATTGTGCATTACTTTTAATTTAATCTATTTATTTAAAACTTTAACTTCGAAAATTATATAGGTATATTGTTTTGTTTAAGAAAATGGGCAAGTTACTATAATGCACTAGATGGAAACCTATATTACTAGATTACGCTGAAACCAGATAAATGATCATATTGATTCGTTCCACATTTCTATGGAATCCGTGGCACTCTGAAATGATTTCACCAATCCATGGCAGGGTGCCACGGATTCTCCTATTTTAGCCTGAAATTGCACTGGATCCGCGGCACCCTGCCATGGATTCAGTTTGATATTTTAAAAAAGCAGAATCCGTGGCACCCTGCCACGGATTCAAGTTGGCGGATCTCAGCACTATAAATAGGAGGCTTAGGGAGGGTTCATTTGGTTTAGTTGTATGAGTGATGGCTGAGGAAGATAGTTTTCTTGCTCTGGTTCACCATGATGGTGAGGTTAAACACAGTTCACGAGAGGGAGTTAAGTTCACAAGTAAAAATTCAACCAATGTGTTCATCACACCGAGAACTCGTTTGTCAGATCTTCAACGTAACATTCAACGGAAGATCTGTTCTAACGACAGGAAGCGTATTGGAATGATATACTATCGCATTCCCATTTCTGTTGTGGCTCAGGGGGTGATGTATGGCAGTTTTGCTATCCAAGCTGATGAGGATCTGCAGGTTTTGTTTCACTGCAGGAGGCAGTTCCCAGAGGTGCAAACCACCAAGTTGTTTGTGGAAATGCTTGCTCCACTTGCAAGTTCAGGTGGTTCTCTCCGGGTCAACATTCTGCCAATGTTGCCGGGCCATCCTGTCGTGCGACCAGGCCGAACCAGAGGCGCAGCTCGTCACGTACCTGACGTTCGGAATATATAATGAGGCAGAAGCAGGTGACCTTTTGGTTGATTTAGGCGATACCGTTACAGGGGCGCCGCAAGGTTTGTGCGCTCCGTCTGTTCAGAGAGTGTCAGATCCTGGTGTGGAGGAGGCATTGCGGGCCGATGACTCTGATGATGAACCACCATTCATAGAGGGTGACAGTGACGACGATAGCGGCCCCGTTCCGAATCAACAGGGTGGTGCATCTAGTTCAGAGACGCACCAATATCCTCCTCACTTGTCGACCCTGAACTTGGATGTATTATCGGGTCCTGGGCGAGTGCAGGGCGAGCCAAGCAGCGGCACTCAGGGCAGTCAAGGTTCCAACAACCAAGCTGAATTTCAAATTGGACAAACATTCATGGACAAAGAAGTTGCGGTCCTTGCCGTGAAGAACTACAACATCTGTCGTGGGGTCGAGTATAGGGTGATGGAGTCAGATCATGCCAAGTACCTCGGACGGTGCAAGCAATTCGGGCAGGGGTGTAATTGGCTCATTCGATTGACACTCCGGAAGCGGAAGGGTGTGTGGGAAGTGCGGATGTACAACGGACCGCACACTTGTTTGGCCAGCTAGATTTCCAACGATCACAGGCAGCTGGATTACCATGTCATATGCGATTTCATATTGCCATTGATCAGGGCAGATGCTGCTGTGTCCATCAAGGTGCTCCGAACCACCACCGAGTCCAGTTACGGCTTTCTTCCAAGTTACAGGAAGACTTGGAAGGCGAAATAGAAAGCCATCGCCCAGATATATGGAGATTGGGATGAGTCATATGGAGAGATACCTCGATGGATTCTGGGGGTCCAGCTCACCATGCCGGGCAGTGTGGCGATTTTGAAGACTTGTCCTACAAGGGAGGGGGATGACAACGAAGCGTACTTT
This sequence comes from Stylosanthes scabra, assembly GCA_036250425.1. Lineage (NCBI taxonomy): Eukaryota > Viridiplantae > Streptophyta > Magnoliopsida > Fabales > Fabaceae > Stylosanthes > Stylosanthes scabra. Next base: position 60,649 of record JASCZI010181443.1, read on the forward strand.
CACCATCTATTCTGGACATTCCCTCCGTGTGGAAGCATTCAAACATTGCAAGCCTCTTATCAGCATTGACGGCACCCATCTGTATGGGAAGTATGGGGGCCATCTCTTGTTGGCAATTGCTCAGGACGGGAACTCAAACATACTCCCACTTGCGTTTGCTCTGGTTGAGAGAGAGAACACAGAGTCGTGGAAGTTTTTTCTGACTCATCTCCGGGCACATGTGACACTGCAGCCGGGTATACTGGTTTTGAGCGATAGGCACACCGGGATCAAGGCTGCTTTCGAAGATCCTGCTTGTGGGTGGCTACCTCCTTCAGCCTACCGTGCTTTCTGTGCACGGCATGTAGCTGCGAACTTTGCTTTGAAGTTCAAGTCGGTCGCGGCCAAGCAGCTCCTTATGAATGCAGCCTATGTGAAGAACGAAGTTGATTTCGATTACTGGCATGGCTTGTTAGTGGCTGAGGACAAGAGGATGGGTGTGTGGACTAGTAAGATGGAGAAGGAGCATTGGACTCAGTACATGGATGGTGGTCGGAGGTTTGGTCACATGACGACCAACATTTCCGAGTGCATTAACTCTGTTTTTAAGGGTACTCGGAACCTTCCCGTGACAGCTTTGGTGAAATCCACGTACCTCCGACTTGCTGAGCTTTGGGTTAGGAGAGGAAAAGATGCAGAGGCACAGCTTGGAGCAGGGAACCAGTTCAGTCAGACGTTGCTGGGCGCCATGGGGAAGAACATCAAGGATTCTAGGTGCTTTTTCGTGACTCAATTTGATCGTCACAGCTCTGAGTTTGAGGTCACATAGTTCAGGCTTACGGGAGGCTTTTCACTGGGCAACTACCGTGTCTCGCTGATCAACATGACATGTGATTGTGGATATTTCCAAGCACTACATTATCCGTGCATGCACGCTACTGCTTGTTGTGCCCACTCTCGATTGGATTGGGGTGCCTACGTGCATGACCTGTATTGCATGTCAGAGGTCTTCGACGTGTACCGGTTGCACTTTGCACCACCCATACCGGAGGGATACTGGCCTCCCTATGGCGGCCCCATAGTCATTCATGTTCCGAACATGCGGAGAGCAAGGGCGGGTCGGCCACGGACAACTCGGATCAGGACTACAATGGATGACGCCGACCCAGACCGACCTAGACGCTGCGGTCTGTGTAAGTAGACGGGCCACACCCGGAAGACTTGTCCTCAGAGATGTTCCACGGCTGGTGATGCTGTTTAGAGTTTAGGGTTACTCAGGTGTTTAATTTTATGCTTTTTCCTTTTCATGTTCAGTAGGATTAGGGTGTGTTTCTATTTGTGTCGTTCATGAAATGGATTATGTATGAAATCATTTGAATTCTGATATGTATCCATTTATGCCGCTGTTGTTTCTATGCTATCATCTCGTTGTCACAAAGTCATCTAAAAAACAACAAAACATGATTCACTTGCAACAAAGTCACATTTTAAATGAACATTTATCACGCTTTGTATTTATTCACAAACAACAAATTCAAATTATCGGAAACTAACAAAATCATAATTTGTCATCATACATCGTAAAAGTACAATCAAGTTACATTTTGACGGTAAATAAAAGGTAGAGCGTAAATATTGACCTCGTACATACATATTATTTTCATAACACCGTAGAGACCATTTCTCAGATGCCTCATACGGAGCTTGTATTGGACCGATGGACTGAGGTGGTCATATCTCAGCCCTGGCCTTTTCACGGAGAATGCGGTGACGCACTTTAAATCATCCGATGTTCATGAGGACTATCACTGTTTAAAGTATCGCCGTCAAGTCTCCTTTATTAATTGCCTAATCCATCCATTCCCAAAGGAATCAATCTGTGCATGCTCGCGGAACCACCTCCAAACAGCTCGCCTATTTCACTCAAATCACATGTCACAATCCTACCTCTACCTTCTCACCTTCACCCCTTTCATTTCATTGAGCTCACAATGTCCCTAAGCCTCCTATTTATAGTGCTGGGATCTGCCAACACCAATCCGTGGCAGGGTGCCATGGATTCTCTTATTTTAGCCTGAAATTGCACTGGATCCGTGGTACCCTGCCACGGATTGGTGAAATCATTTCAGGGTACCACGGATTCAATAGAAATGTGCAACGGAGCAATATAATCATTTATCCGATTTCAGTGTAATCTGGTAATATAGGTTTTTAGCTAGTGCATTACAGTAACTTGCCCTAAGAAAATTATAATTAGCTTTGGTCAATGTAATTTAAAATACATAATACTTTAAACTAATAATAGTATTTTACATATAACTTATATATTGTAATAAATTTAGAATTTATTAAATAAGAAATTATTTCTAATATTATGATAATTGAGTATTTTCCTTAATCAAATAAATAGTTTTAGTACTCAGAAAGAAACAATAATTTTATATCATTTAATTTGAATAATTAAATTAAAAGAGTTTGTTACGTAAATCTTTGGTAATAAAGAAAGATTTATTAAATTAATTTCATATTTTGAATTAAATAATTATTTTAAATATATTTACTTAAATTACATATTAGTTTTTTATGTTGTCAGAATAATTTATTTGTAGAGTTTTTATTTTAAAATTAAGAGTGCCACTTAGACACAAAAGTGTTTCTTCCTGCGGTCCCTGAGCTTTTTCGTTTTGGACAAGGCATCTCTTGATGAATCGAAACTCCTAGAACGGTCCTCAACAATTAAAAAATAGGACAAATCGATCCCTGACATGTCACATTGTAACCAATTTTCATGTGGTTTTAGAGGTCGATTTGTCCCATTCAAAGGTCGATTTGTCCCATTTTTTAATTGCTTAGGGGCCGCTCTGGGAGTTTCGATTCATTAAGGGGTGTCTTGTCCAAAACGAAAAAGTGCAAGGATCGAGAGTGGTGTTTACTCTAAATAAAATATATACTTAATAACACTCTCATCTATAAGAGAGTGTAGATCACTCTTCTAATTTAATTAGCACAATTAATGTCTTTCTATAATTATTTTCTTTCATTTAATTACACTAAATATAAATTCCAAATTTAAATCAAATCAAATTTCAAAAAACTCTCTATTATTATTTCAAATGATAATTTCAAATTTTTTTACGACATTAACCCTAAAAAAATATCAAATCACCATAACATATTGAAAAAAAATCTCAAATTTCATCATCGGATACATCTAAAATTGTTGGTTTGTCACCTACAAAATAATAAATATTAAATAATAAAAAAATCAATTAAATGATTATGTATGTTATATATTTAATATTGTAGATGTTATACATATGAAATTATAGATGTTAAAATAGATAATTTTAACAACTTCTACACTATAACTTATATTTTTGCATATATATTATGATAAAATGAAAAAATACAAAATAAAATATGAAAGGAAATAAAAGATAATAAGACACTAGTAATAATAAGTAGCCATAATTCAAATTACCATCTTTAAATTAACATCTATAATTTTATTTAAATAAAATTCGTAATTATGAATGTTAAAAGTACTCGAATATGGATGTTATATATCTAAATTTAAATATGTTAATTATACATATGATGTAAGATAATTATATTAAAATTTGTCCGAATTTTAGATGTTAAACATACTTAAATATGGATGTTGTATGTATGAATTCAAGGATGTTAATTGTAGATAATTATATAAAAAATTGAAATAAACTTAAAAGATGTTATTTGTAATTTTCCTTAATTAAATTAAAGTAGAGGAAAAGAAATATGCTAAGAAGTAAAAGTTTCAAAATAAATTAAATTTAAGAAAGGTTATAATTTATTTTTTGAAACAACTTAACCTATAAAAATTTTTAAAGTGAAAAAAATGAATATGAAGATTCTACACAATGCTTCTATTTTTTGTTGTTTTTTTTTTATTGATTTCCAAAGCATGAAGGAATGAATATATACACATAAATGAACAATGTAAAGAAGAAATGAAGTGTGTAGTAAGTATGAAGAAAAATGCGTTAAATTAAAAAATATTAAAAAGAAGTATGAAGAAATTTACTGTGAATGTATATGGATTATATGAATGGTTATCTTCTTCAAATGATAAAGATTTTTTCTTTAAATAATAAAAAAGGATGGTAACATTTAGTATTTGAAAAAACAAAATATTATAACGAGGAAGAATCAATCACTAATAATCATCATAATTAATAGTGATTTCAAAAATGAATTTGAGAAAAATTAAGGAATGTTACAAATAATTAATGAAATCATTGATTGCATTACAAATGGAATATGTGAACCCCGTGATTTTTAACCATGACCGCGTAAAGTAAATTGAGTATTCCGAAGTACAATTAGGAACGAACAAGAACACACGTTGGTGGAATAAATAAAATTTTGAGTGCGAAACCGAACACCTTCGCTAAAAGTTTGGCCCAAACCGGACCAAATCGCGGAATTACGAAACTGCCACTCGTTAGTGGCTATATAAGGGAAGGCAACACAACACTTCAGCCACATTCCTCTTCATTCACGTTAGAATGAGAGAGAGTTGCTGAAGAGCTGGTTGAAGAATTGGTTCGTATCAATTCTTCCGCCGCTCACGCCAACTTCCGATCGCGATAACTTTCGATCCAGAGCTCCGATTGACGCACGGTTTGCGGCTACGCGAAGCTCTTGCCGCCCTCTTTTCATCTATTACACATGCAAACCATGGGTAAGCCATATTCCAACTCATTTCCTCTACCCAAAATTCTGCTCGAAATTGGCTTGATCTTCTTGCATGTTTCGAGTCTTTGTGAATTAGGTGATGATCTAGTACGTTTTGGAGCTTGGTGATCGATGCCCACAAGCTTGGGTATCTCCGGTGAGATGTTTCCAACCCTAGTCTTGAGTTTCATTAGGTGATGTAAGGATTGATTGTGTTGTATTGCTTGTATGTTGTGTAAATTGTGCCATAGATAGTAGAATTTGGAGACT
>JASCZI010181444.1:8886-26452 GCA_036250425.1 Stylosanthes scabra
TTCCTAAATATAATTTGTTTCTCTATTTTAAAATGATAAAATAGCACTATTCCTCTTATTTAATATATTTTGAGCTCCCTGAAAATATATGACTTTGATTTATATAAATTGATAGTATTTTAGAAGAATATAGACAAAAAATGTGAATGGAAAATATATTCAAATGTGCATAAAATTTACGCAAAGTTCATGATACGAAAATAATAAAAAATTCACACTTTATAGATGTTTTCTTTTAATGTCTATCATTAATATTTAATAAGGACCTAATTATAAATTTTTAAATGATATAGAAATTCAATTGAAAAAAAAAATATAGGGACGTAATTAAAAAATTGATAAAACTCTAGAGACTAGCTGAGTAATTAAACCTTTAATTTAATAATATCAATAAACATGTAACATCAATAATTATATGTTTATAATATATAAAATTATTCATTTAATTTATTTCAGTAATAATTAAAAAATAAAAAATATTTAAAAAGTCAATGTAAAATAAGTTATCTAACAATAGTTTCCAAATATTTTACACGATATAACCTATTCTCACTAACCATATATACATGCATCGGCTATGTTTTCTGATTACTATAGATATTTAACTGTTAACTTGTGTTGGTTATCCTAATTTGTTTGTATTCCTTGGCGTGGTTATCACGCTTGGACAATCAGTTTAAATGTTTTTGCGTTGTCACTTGTCACACATGCACAAACAAGTTTTCCTAGATTTCTTTAGAAAAATAATAATACTACTCGTCATGGAAGATACATTTTAATTTGTATACAACCAAAAAAGCACAACAAATTAAAATAGAAATCTACCAATCATTTTCTCTCCAGAATTCCACTCTGCAGTGTGTTGCGGGTTGGGTTGAAGCAAAAAAACAAATCCATATTTTAAGTTCAGTTGTTAATTTAGATATATCCATCGATTTAAAAGAACATTATTCATGCGAGACATCATTTTCCAAAGAAAGGAGCCAAAGAACAATGAATCAATACTATAGCATAAATGTGAATAGGTTGAAAACGGGTTCTTAAAAAAAATCCATATAGTTAAAATAGAAGCACATTTGAAATGTTACACGTACATCAGATATCCAATATTTTTTTTTCGTCAATTTTTAGTGATGGAATGGAACTATCAAATAAAATACGATTAGAAGTGCAAAATTAAGAAAACTCCATTAACATATTTCTTCCTAAATATCACATAAAATTGGGAAATTGGGCAAAAGAGCAGGGCTTACAAATAGCATGCAGACATCAGTACCTGGCTTTCTTCCTCTTCTCTAGAAGCCGAAGAAAAAGAAAAAAAAAAGTTGGAAAAGTTAAAAACATAAGAAAGTGACGACACTAAATGAGGTTTGAACTTTGAATATTGGGTGCTCCATGCTTTCCACAAACAATCATGTTATAGTACATAAAAAAAATTAATTACGATATAAAATACATATTTGATATTTATATAAAAAATTAACTGTATTGCTGTAAAAATTTCAATTATTCAACCATGGTGGCAAATGGCAATGTTAGAATTCAACACAATTCATTGTTTTTGTCTAGCAGCTAGCTAGCAATATTTTGCAAAAAAATGTAGTGTAAAACTATTGGACTAAAATCTAAAGTTGTAATAATTTATTTTTAATATTCAAATATCATATTTTGCAAATGAAATACCTCGGTGTGCAATCCTTCTAGATGTTTAAGATAAAACAAGGTTCATATGTGAAAGATTACTTATCAGAATGTGAACTCAATGTTCAAATTTCCAATCATCTTTTTGCAATAATGACCAAGAAGGGCCAATCACTCTTAAACAAATTATCTAGAAAATTGGACTAGACTTGGTCAGCATTCTGTTGCTTATTGACTAAATACCATTCCTTGCTTAAAATGGTCACTTTCTCAGTCAAACTTTGACTTAAACCTTGCCCATTGGATAGCACCCTTTAAATACAAAGGGCCTTCATTTCCTTCCTCCACTCACTAGTCACTCGCTCCATTTCACTTCTCAGCCAAACAAAGCAATCACCAAATGGAGAGTGAAAGTAGTTTGGAGAAGCAAGAACTGAAAAATGAGCTAGTTCAAGGGATGGAGGTAGCTAGAAAGCTTAAGGCAGAGTTGGGGTTAGAATCTAGTGCTCAAAATAGGGACCTGCTGGTGGAGAGAATATTGTCTTCTTATGACAAGGCTCTATTGATCCTAAGATGGAACGGATCAGTTTCCAAGTCCCACACACTGCAGCAACCAACTAAAACCTCGCCACCACAGTCCCCTCTACCCCACAAACAGGAACTAAAACACACTTCACAGAAAAGGTTAGTTTACTTGGAAGACTACTAGACACTAACCACAATTGTTATTGGTAACAATATATTGACTAAAAGTCCTATCAATTTGTTTGTGAAAATTGGTTACAGAAAGTTGATACCCAAATTGGTGAATCACGTTAAGGTGAATTCTGAGAGTGGCTTTGAAGGACTCCATGAAGATGGGTACAGCTGGAGAAAATATGGACAGAAAGACATCCTTGGCAATAAATATCCAAGGTACAAATGCTGAAACCTTTTTCCCAATCACACTTCATAAGATAATCACATGAATTCTCATCTATCAAACTAACTATAGATTGTTACATTTAATTTGCAGAAGTTACTATAGGTGCACCTTCCGCAACACTAAGGATTGCTGGGTGACGAAGCAAGTGCAGAGATCAGAGGATGACCCCAATATATTTGACATAACTTACAAAGGAAGCCATACCTGTTCCAAGGGGAAGAAGAATGCTGTTGTGTCAGCAGAGTCACCAGAGATGCAAGAGAAACCACAAGAAAGCCAAACAAACTTCCAAAACATGTTGACTGTCGCTACGACTAACCCAGGAAATGAAGAAACGGCATGTTCTTTCACTTCCCCATCGACTTCCATTGGATTCAGGACACAAGAAAACCAGAACTTTCTTCCTTCAGTTCTAGAGAATAATCCCTTCTCGGGAAGTCTTTCCCAAACACAATTGTTATCACCAAACACACCAGAATCAAACTATTTTCCATCTCCATTCTGCGCATATGAGCTTGAAGGAATTTACAGCAATCCATGCTCGGAATTCGATGTTTCTGAGATCATTTCCGCCCACACATCAACCATCAATTCTCCAATTTTCGATTTCGATTTCTCGCTTGACCCAAATTTCCGTTTCAATGCCTCCAGATTTTCTAGCTAATAGTCTAAATATTAAATCGCATACTGTGTTTAGAAATTTAAGGTGAGGATTTTTTAAGAAAGCATTGGCTATCCGTTTGTGTTAACCATAGCATGTATTATTAATCAGGAGGGCTTCAGACAGTAGAACAATGAACCGGAAATAATAGCAATACTAATTGTTGGAAAGTCAGAGTCAGGTTTATACAATCATGAGCCATCTTCCATCACAGCTTTCATGTAACACAAGAATCTTGTCAACCAAATCTACAACAGATGCACATCATCCTATTCAACATTCAACAAATAATACTTAAAAAAATTTACTCGGCTAAATACTTACAAGTTACTGAAGAGGTTTAGATATCAGAGATCAGTATAAAGCTGACTTGAAAAAATGACTTAAAAACTCACTTTTTAAGAGTACAAAATATGAGATTTGTTCTCGTCTTCTCGACATAAAGGCAACTGGCTATAATAAGAGGCTATTTGCTAAGTAGTGGGTTCCAACATAGCTTGCTGATGCCAAATGCCGTTGAGATTAGATTGCCATAGTCTGACCATTCCATCGTGGCCTGTAGTAGCCAACGTCATTCCGCTCATATCCCACTCCATCTGCCACACCTAAAAAAAAAAAATTACCGAAATAGATCCAGTGAGCATTCCTTCCCACATAATCCACCCAAAGTTAAGTTCAAAAAGCCATATGATGTTGGAAAGAAGATAAACTAAAAGTAGATTTAAACATAGAAAACAAAGGGAGAGTACAGAGGGGAAAAAAAATAATGATCTGGGTAGAATCATATTACCAAGCCTTCATGGCCTGGCAATAGTGCAACTCTTTCCACTGGAAGTCTCCCATTATGATCAGGGTTCAATCCAAGGTGCCATATTGAAATTCCCTTTTGAGTTGCAACCGCAATAGTTTCATATGGCCTATAGTACCAAAAAAAAAAAAATAATAATAATAATAATAATATTTAAGATAACTATAACATGATATAAGTTGTGAAAATTTCTCAAATTAGTTGACCAACAATGAACCAAGGCTTTCTTAGCAATCCAGTATTTTGATGCCTATGCTACATGATTTACATCTCTTAAATCATGTAAATGTAACATGTACCTGCCAATACTTGGCGCCCATGATACAGCATAAACCTGATCACCCTTTTCCTCTGGCAGTGCCAACTCTGCCACTGGCAGCCATCTTTGGTGAGCCTGATCAAATTCCCAAACCTGTTGACAAAAATATCAACTATCAAGAAGAGATAGTTGGCTAATCCCAGGCAAAGAAAGATGTGGGAAGTTATTTATATCTTTCCCTGTTGTCACAGATTGTAAGATTTGCGAGGCTATATAATAGTCAATTCAGAAAGAAACCTTATAAAGCAATAACCATGCCAAGGAAAAGTAGGATAATGCATCTAAAAGCAAAATGAAATAACAAGGCAAAAGTGTGGACTTGTGTTACCTTAGAAGAGTTAAGCTCGGATGTATTGGAATTAAAACCTATAAGGAAGCTGGATTCTTGGCTTCCACCTTTTTGTGGGTTCCAAGATATGGATGCGGAGAAGCACAAAGCCTTTCCAAATGCAGACACTGACTCAATCACATTCTGGAATTCAGCCTGCAGAGAAATAATAAATAGAAGTATGATAAGTTAGTATTAAGTAATAAAAACATCAAGTGTCGTATTTAATGTCTCAAATAGGTAGAAACTGACAGATAGGTTAAAAACCAACTTCACCTGAAGCTGCCAATTTCTCAGTTCCAAGGGATCCAGTAGCTCATAAACTCTCACATGACCATCTGAGCATGCAGCAACCTTCACGGTTCACAAAATATTGAATGAATTAGCATAAGATCATCATTAGTATATTACTTTTATAAATTATTGAAGGATTTCATTTCAAAAGCATGCAAACAGAGACCAACAAAGGAAACAACAAAAAAAATATGGTAACTGAAATTTCAAAAGCTATTAGAAATATGGTTCGAAAATAATATTAAGGAAAACACGAATAGATCAAAAAGTAAAACCATTTTCAAACTATTCAAAGATGTCCCAAATTGAACATCAAGGACTTTGCTTGAACTACTCCCAAAGCTTTTGCAGAACTTCCATTGAACAGGCTGTGAATCTACATTAGAGAGAAAGAAAAATGTTTGAAGTTAAAGTTATCAGCATTGAAAATGTTAAACTTTAGGAAGAAAGGGAACGAACGAGACCTTGAGCAAGTTCTTCCCACAACGAAACAATTCCATCAGCAGAAATACAAGCAACGGCGTCACCATATTCTGGAGGAAGCCAAACAACCTTGGCGACGTTTCCTTCATGAGCCTGCGCATCTTGAGGGGGAATATTAAAATTAGAAAGAAAGAAACAAAGAAAAGAGGGAAAGTGAGGAGGAAGAGGAACCTTGAATTTGAAAGAGGAGCGGAGGGAGGAAGAAGAAGCGGGGTCACGGAAATCGAAGATGGAAAGGGTGCCATCGGCGGAGCCAGCAGCGAGTCGAGCGCCACAATAATTCCAACAAGAGCAGGTTGTGCCATTTTCGAGGACCAACACCTCCTTCGCCATAACTCTCACTCTCACTCTCACACCAAAACCTAAAAACCCTCTTTTTCGAGGTTTTACGGTTTAGTCACCGCAATGGAGACCCTACACCGTCACTGCCACATAATAACCACCATTAATTTTTACTAATTTAATTTTGATGCACTTTTGTTCTTTGTTGTTCAGGTTCTTAAAAATTCTATTTCAATTTAATTTTGATGCGGTATAAAAATGTTTTATACCAAAAAAATGTTTTACAGGTATATTTAATTAAATAATATTATAAAAATAATACTATAAAAATAATTTTATTTTTTTTATTGATTTTATATAATTAGTTATTAAAAAACAGTTATAATTATATAATAATGTAAAATGTTTAATACCATCAATGCATCAAAATTAAATTCATTTTATTAAACTCATTTTATTGTATCATATTTGTTCATTGTTAAGTAATCTTTATCAATACACTAATTACTGCTAAGAGAGTGAAATATTGTTCAAGTTATATGAATTTTTATTTGCTATCCATAATTGGGAAAGAGACCAGGCCAGCAGCACAAAGGTATTATAGGGTTAAAAATGTCAAAATAACAATTTAGAAGAAGTGCTAGCTTAAAAAGCAATAGAAATTAAAAGAAAAGATAAAAAAGAATTTGGGATGGAAAATGCTAGTGCTGATGATTGGTGAAGAAGAGCAGAGTGCTAAGTGCACATCATGTTTTCACAACTGAATAATTCAATTAGGGAGATTTCTTAGCTGACAAAACTATTAGTGATTTATTAAGATTTCAAATGTAATTTTTAAAATGAAAAAATATAAGTATATATTAAAAATAATTACAATCATGTATTTAAAATTTTTTTTTCATAATTTTTAAAAAATTATTAAATACTTTCATCATCAAAAAAGAATCTTCCATTCCAATTGATAAAACATACACTTTCATTTCAATAAACAAAATTGCACGTATATTTAATTTTGTGGTTTTAACTAAAAAGTAAGCTAGTTAAATAGTACTAAATGTGAATTTAGAATTTTTTTTAAAAAAAGAAAGGATGACAATTAGTATTTCTTTAAGAAAAAGACTAGGGAGTCAATATGATCAATAGAGAGCCAACAATAGTTACGGATAATAAGTCATAAATTTTGGATTATAACTTAATCTTAGATATATGAGTTACAGATAAGTCATATAAATTTTAAATAATAACTTAATTATTGAGTCCCTGATGACTCTCTAACGTTAGCTCCCTAATATTATTCTTTCTTTAAAGTTAAAATGTTCTACTTAAATTTCCAAAGATATTAAAATGTATCAAAATTATTGCCCTTTAATAGGAGCCCACAACTCGATATGTCGGCACATGAAATATCTTAGCTGGGAGCAATCACGGATCGGATTGGTTCAGATTTGTGATGAAACTGAAATTGACCAATTAAATCCTAATTGATTCAATTTAATTAGATTTTTTCTTTCTTGATCCGAACCAATCCATCAGATTAGAAAATAAGAAAATTTAGAAAAATAAAAAAATGAAAAATTAACTATTAAATTGAAATATCAATTAAAAAACTAACTAAAAATTGAGTAGGTTGTTCAAAATGTCTTTAAAATTAGGATTAGATGTAAAAATTGAGGGTAATGCTTTTTGAAAAAGTAGTTTTGACTAATTAAGTATAATCAAGTAATTTATTTTTATACTAAATAAAATATTATTTTGATATCAAATAATATAAAAAAATGCACATGAATAAAGTTCTATCTTACATCAAAATAATCTTTTATTTAGTATAAAAATAAATAACTTAATTGGCCAAAATTATTTGTCACATAAAATTATAATTTTAAAATTAATATTAATAGTAATCGAACAGTGGAATTGGTTGGAATTCCACTCCACAATAATCAATATTCAGACTAATATTATATTGAAGCCAATTATATTCAATTACCCATATTGAACCAATATAATTGGTACGGAGGACGGGCAATCGGATGCCCGTGACCACCCCTCTTATCAGAGGTATTCTCTACCACTGAATTAATAAGCCAAAAATCTACTCTCAGTTATGACTATGTCCCACAGTCTATTCATAAATATAATGTGATTTATTTATTTTCAAGTTACACCTTAATACACCATCTCTGCATCGCATCTCATCTCCTCCTCAAGAGTTCCATATATACAAATGTTATGCTGTATTCTTTTCTTTTCCCCACGAAAATGAAGGGTGAGTCAGAGAGCTCCTAATGGATGCCAAAATAGTCAGAGATAATAATCCAACATACATATAAATAGTAGTACCAAATTTACTTGATACAAAGCTCAGTTTGCCTGATCTGATGAATTGAACAACAAAGTCTTGGGTCTTTTATGACAAGCTAAGTGTCAATTAATATAACTAGCTAGTCCAGGTCCATGCTACTATTACTACAACTCCAACTACTTTCTGAAAGTTGTAACATAGAATAAGAAATAAATATTACATCAGAATTATAAAAACAAAGACCTAATTATCTCACACGCCAATAATTCACGTATATCTACTATACATATACGAACCTAAAAAACCTAATCCTAACAAATATCATTAAGTTACGTTGACTCTAATAGTAGTAACATATACTATCATACTATTAAAATAAGGTCTATATATTATTATTAAGAGACCATGCAAGATTATTAATATAACAAAGTCTTGTTTATAAATTTTAATTTAACTTGTCCTAAGGGCACGAAATACCGATTGCGGTGGTGGCGGCGAACCGCTCCGAAGCTGACCTTGAGACGAAGGAAGAGATCTCCTCCGGTGAAGGTGCAGTGCTAGTGATCTCAAACTCAGGAACTTCGGGAATGGTGGAGAGAACAGTAGGCCCACCGGACTTATCATATACCACGTAGAAACGCTCTTCATTACTATTATTATTATTATTCGAGTATTTCTCCGGCACCTGCACGAAACTGCTGCTGATCATTGAGCTAGTAGACACTGAAGATTTATTATTATTGCTGTTGTTGTTGTTAGGCTTGAAAACCGAGCGAAGCAGTTTCTGTAAAGAACGAGAGATCTTGAAGGGCTTCTTCGACGCTGCAGAAGAAGAGGTGTGTGGCTGTGGCTGTGGCTGTAGCTGATGAACTGAGGGAGCTCGACGGTCCGGTAAACAAGACATGGATAGGGTTCTGGGGGAACTGGCTATGGCGGAGTTGAGTTGGAGATTAAAGGATTTGAGCTCGAAAGAGTCATAGAGTGTACTTCCACAATCCCAGGGAGTGGTATTAGCATAAGTGTCCATATGTTGTTGATGATGAAAATCTATGAGAAAATGAAGGGGAAGACTTTTGAGTTTTGATTGATAACTTTATTGGAATGGTTGGTGAAGGATCAAACGCGTTTGTTATGACTAGTGACCAGAAAGGTTACTTACTACCGTTATTAATTATGAGCGTTGTTTCACATACACGTCCACATATGTGGACCATGAATTCCGTGGGGACCCTTCTTCCCTTTTTACCACACATCATTCATATTTCATGACCATGTGTCCATTCATATTTATTAATGCAGATATATTTGGAAGTGACTAGAAACGACAATCAATGAGGAGATGGGGGACGTGATTACTAGCTGGTTGATCTGTTAGATCATCTGCTGTAGTGCTGTTGTGTATATATATATATATCTGGCATCGTAGAATCAAATAAGGGTTTAAGAAACTCTTTTAATTAGTTTTAATTTGCTGCATTATTTAATAATGTTTGATGGTTACAAAATCCATGAAATAGCTACTTACGTGGTGGGTATTTTTTGGTCCAACTACTTGAGTTGTTTTGATATTTCTTAATAAATGAATTTTTCATTTTAAATTTCTTACTTCTTTTTATTTTTTTCAATATGAAACTAATTTTAATATCACTTGAACTTGGACAACTTTTTGTGTTGACACATTGAAATTATATAGTTTTTTTACTTTTTCTTAAAAAATAATTACAGTCGGAAAAAAAATTCTAAACTTGTTAATAATTTAGAGAAAAAAAGTAATATTTTAATTACTTTTAAATTAATAATTTTTATTATTTATGATTTTTATTATTTTAGGATGATTAAAACATTATAGTACTACAGAACCAACGTTAAGGAGCCAATAACTAAGTTATCATCCAAAATTTATATGAGTTATCATCCGTAACTTATATATCCAAGATTAAGTTATCATCCAAAATTTATATGAATTATCATTCATAACTATATGTTGACTTCCTATTAGTCATAATTTATTTACTACCTAAACTTTTTCTATATTTTTTTAAGTGATTAAGCAACTTTCCAAGAGATGTGAACCTAAAGAAAAGATTGCGTTACAGTGACGGATCGATCATGGAAAAAAAACATAATGGACTTCATTAAATACCAGGCAGAGAAGGGACACTTGGAAGTTGGCCCATAAAATAAGGACTCTTAACAAAACTTATATGTACGTATTCTATTCACCTAATCAACAACTTCATTGCCAAAAAGCTTAAAGTGTCTGGCATCAAGAACCAATTTCCTTATAGAAGAGAATGCACCCATTATTCCAGCACCAGTGAAGACCACCATAATTGTTGTGTTAATCAAGTAAGTAAAGGATGACTTTGGAGGCTTGTATGTCATGTTGTACAGAAGCATAGGCAGAACGAAATCCAGAGGGATAAATCCAATAGCACCCACCACACCGTTTATGTCCCCAAAAAATGGAAGCATGGCTGCCACAAACCCACATAATATCGTGTAAATTGATCGAAGAATTATCCTAGGAACAAGATTCCTTTTGGAAAACATCCCCTGATTCACATCACCTGATTTCTTCTCCATTATCTCATAAGCCACTTGAGAGTAAACCTGTCACATGTAAGTGTATTTAGTAAATTCTCTCAGCTTTTTATATTCTCTGATCACTCATGTAGATGAATAATTGAACACTAACCAGGCCAATGGCGAAGAGTTGGAGGAGAACAAAGATGACTGCAATGGCAAGGACCCAAGTTGGAGCCAAAGAAGTTCCATTATCTGGCAACAGACTGTTTAAGATGTTTGAACTAGACTTGTTTCCGAAAGCCCAATATCCAGAAACTGCAGCAGAGTAGAATGTCAACCCTATGACAGCATAGCACATGCAAAGACCCTTTAACATCTTTCCAGACGCAGGAGGCGCTAGTGTTGCCTGTGGTAGAATTCATCATAATAACTCAAGACTAATAAACTCTGTTGATGGTGATAAACAATAAATGCCTAAAGTCTAATTAATATTCAAATATTCTAATATTCTCTAACAGCCTGTAATAACAATGACATTATCAAAATTCAGGTCATTTATTTGGAGCTACAAACATTTCTCACCTAATTAACTTGTTGCTACTTTACTATTTTACATGGCTTCTTAAGCAAGCAACATTACTGTTATCCACTTTAACTTGGAAAAACTGAAGTGTGGGTACCTGTATCTCGGGTAATATGCCATTCCCAAATATTGATGCAATTATGGAGATGGAAGTGAAGGCACTAAAGGCCCTTGAAGATTTCTTAGGTTCTAATGAGTAGTCCTTTTGAGGAGCGTTTGCTGACATACCTGCAAAATTTATCATTGTAACTCTTGCAGTTGATTAAGAAATTAAATTGAAATTAACACTATCTGGTATTTTGTAATACCTGCATGAATGCAGGCACCCACCATAAGAGCGGTGTAGCCGAGGCTGAGAAAGAGCGAACACAAGTTGATGTGTCTGAGGGAATGGAAAGTGGGAAGCTGAGACAAAACTATCATTACTACTGTCACCATTGCTATGAAGTCGTGGAGTTTCAGGGATCCATGTGGTGAGATACTAGAGTACAGGATCTGGTTATCACAATGTAAAGAGAAAATGTGAAATTAAGCAACCAAATTAAAATTTTAAAATATGGCTATCAACTATCAAGTTCAATTGCTGCCAAATGTGTTCATTATCCTACTTAAAATGTGAAAAAGGTACATTGGTAAGAGATACTAAACACATGAAGTTATCACCTGACTGAAAACTGTTAATTATCAGCCTAGAATTGACACATGTCATATATGCAAGCTAATATTTCAGCCTATTAGAAGGCAAGTCTTATTCAGAGACTACTCAACTAAGAAATTAACTTCTTCATTGTTTAAGCTGAGAATAAAAAGATCATTATTATTACAGCAGATTAGCAACATGGCATTTGTGCTTTAGAATTTTACAGAGCATCTAGACTAGTCCTTCACATAGATTCTTAGAATATGTATAAAGCAGATCATAGATCAGGAATTAGGAAACTAAGAAACACTAGCTTTTCTACACAACACATGGCCTCATCATGTGGTAGGAAAAAGGGTAAAGCTGGAATGAAGGTATAGCGGACCTTCAAAAGTGAAACAGAATCAAAAGAGGGAATAAATAATGTTTTGCTCTTCTGGTACAATATTCAAACTGATTTTTACGTAACAGTGTACTTTTGTTATAAAAATCAATGGAAAAACTGTGTGCACTAGTAGAAAATAAAAATGTTATCAGTTGTTTCATTTCACAAATTGTGCTACGTGTTGGAAGAATGGAAGGTTGTCTTTCAGTACAAAAATTACAGAAAATGTGAACCCCTTAAGGATAAATATATATGTGAATAGAGAAACAAGTAACCTCAAGGCATTGGCCCGCAAGCAAGATTGCCCCTACACCAATCCCACAGTTGATTCCTGTTTGTATAAAGACCACGAAATAGAACATCCATCCCGATCCTACATAAACAAATCCAAAACCACCCAAATTATTAAGGCTTCGGTTCGGATTACTGCTGAGGAACTTAGGTAATTCATATGAGAGATTATATATGAAAGTAAATATTAAATTGTCTATGCTTGTTTTTATTCTTCGTTGATTGAATAACTAAGATAGGAACAAGAATAATGCAACGTGTATGATGTGTGACAAGAAGCTAAGTACGAGTGATGCAGATTGATTCTTGCTGTTACACCGACAGTGATGACATTATTTTGTCAAAAACAAAGTTATAAATGACAGGGGAAGTTAGTTACCAGGTACAATGTGCTGTGCATATATGTTTATAGAATAAGTGAATAACCATTAATCCACAACTCATTACTACTCTTTGCGTGTTGAAGATGTTATTAATTAACCACGTACGTCCGCGCCTCTATGGGAAAAAATGTTAAAAACCTTATCATGTATCAAACTATCAAGTTGGTTGCCCATATCTGGTATGATATTATGAAGCCTTGCTTTATCAGATTTTCAATTTCGAGTCTCTCACCTAACATATGTTTGGTAAAAAAAAATAATAGAGAAAACAGAATGAAGAATTCAAAATATTGAGCATACCTAACACATCGGCGGCAAGTTCGCGGAAGCGGATATGGCGGCGACCAGCGTTCTCGCAATGAGCAAGCACTTTGGACATGAGCAAGTATGAGTAGAAGGTGACGATTCCCATGGCGGTTAGGCAAAAGATACCAAGTTCCCATCCCAACCCTCTAAACGCATACGGCAGCGTCAGTATGGTTGGCCCCACGATGGCCGTCGTTAAATGAAAACCCGCGTGCCACCATTCCCCTATTATATATGATGCATTATTCATCATTACGATAACACGGTGTGAGAGTTAGTTAGACGAGAGAGTGGGAGGTGTTACCTTTTGATTGGAGGACGAAAGCGGCTCCGGCGTCCACGTCCTTGTCATCACGGCGTTCCTCGCCTATAGTGGGGTGTGCCATGACTAGGTAGCGAGATCGTGGACTTTTAAAGAAGGAGAAAAGGACGTGACAGTGGGAGTGGGAGCGGGGTGGAATTTACAATGACGAAGGTGTAGGTAGGGAATGAAAATTAAATCTTTCTTGATACGTCTATAAATAAGTACCGTTTTTATAATTACATTTGAATTTTGTCGATTCACATCTAGCAAAAGTTGCGTGGATGGAAGATGTTAGTTGTTTGTTGTTATCAACATACCATATTACTTAGAACCAGTTGTGCACAAATAAAGGTAAGCATCTATTCCTTTTCCTCAATTATTCCACGACCGCCAGAGGAACATTTTCCTCACAACATCTTTGGTTATTTTTTAGAGTGTTCTAGTTTGAAAAAAAATTGGCATTTTTTTTGGACAAAAGATTGGCAATTTTTTGAGTAAGAGTGTTACTAATTCCTGTGGACTCCCAATGCAGCTTCAGGGATGCGAAAAGCCCAAAAATCACGGATGAGCCCAAAGAAGATTATGGTTATAACAAGAATGGATAACAAATTAATCACATCCGGGAAAAAAAAGTTATAATAATTACATCGCTTAATATAAGTGGTAGGTAACTTGGATTGCTTAAATATCTAGTATCAAGTTTGAATCTTGGGGTGACATGTATGCAAAAACAATGCGATCACATCAAATTCCTTGAAATTGACATTTAATAAGGAGTAAGAGATTGTTCTGGGTGATATATTAAAAAACTTGATAACAAATTGTTTTTTTTTTATTTATTTTAATGAAAAACCTGGAACAAACTTTAAAAACTACCTAATTTATCTTGGTGTACTATGACTATGAGGCTTTTAATCCATTTCCAAGATCGTTGTTCTTTGTCTCACACCGGCTACCAAAGCAAAAATTAAATTTCAAATATGAAAAAAAAAAGTAAAAAAAAAAAAAAAAAAACGCATCAAAATCAAATTACAGAAATAGCGAAGGAAGAGTCACGACTCACACAAGTAAGTTATGAGTCATGACACAGACGCGCGCGCATATAATAGCCCCTCTTCAAAAGGAAAGTCCGCGAACAAGCACAACTAACTATTTCATTTCTTGCCATTCTCATTCTCTTGTATTCCTTTCTTTTCAAACGCAACCTCGCTCTCTCCCTCTTACTCTTCAGCAAAACCCTCGGAATCCTTCTCTCACCGTACGTCATTCTTAGGGTTCTGCCTTCAATGGCATCGCAAGATTCGCTTCCTAACACCACCGACTCTGCGAAGCTTGCCGATGCCGGAGGAATCCAGCCTCCGCCTCACCATACTCTTCTCAGCATCTGCAAGTCTCTTGCCGCCGGTGGAATCGCCGGTGGAGTGTGAGTTTCGCTGCCTTTCCATTTTATCTTCTGCTTCTTTCTTTGTTTATCTTTTATATGTTTCTATTCTCTTTATTGTTCTGATTTTCTTTCTTCTGATTTTGCGATATATATAGCGATTTTGAGCTGGTTTTGGTTTCTACTTTGTTGTTTTCTTGAATCCTACTGTTGTTATTGTGCTTATGTTGCTTCTTGCTTTGAATCTTAGAGATCTTGAAATCTCTTGTTGCGATCTTTCGCTAGGACGAAGCCTTTTATTCAAATCTGAATTTTATCTGCTATCTAGTTGTTTCTTAATGACTTACGTGTTTATTGGAGAATATTCACTATAATGAAGTCTTGCTGAGCCGTTATCAGTGTTTAACTGCATTATTTCCTTCCTTTTTGTTTTTCAAGTTCTGGTCAATAAAGTTCCATTAGAAATGCTAGAGAAAGTATTGTATTGATTATTAGAAGATAATGTACAGAGAGACATGTTTAAGTCGCTTAATAGCTAGGAAAGATAAATTCCTTAAGTATTCCTTGCGGTCAAATGCTTCTGAATTATTCTGCTTAAGCATGTGAAAGGAATAAGGAAGGGAAAACTTGATTTGCAATCTAGCTTATTATATAGTGGATTTACATCTTAGAGGGAACGAACATATTGGCTGGAAATAAAGATCAATTGCATGGTTGCGGACATGTATACTGTTAATATTAAAAATGTCAGTAAGGTTATTAGTATTGCTCATAAACATTATGAAACTGGCTAATAAGTAGATATGGCTTCTTTTTTTTCCCCTTGACATAGATGAACGAGATTTTCAACTCACAATGCACATACATGAGATTAGTTTTGATCTTGATTTATGCTAAGGGGAAGCATTTGAGTATATTTAGTTATTTACTTTCTGTAATAGGTCGCGAACAGCTGTGGCTCCTTTGGAGAGATTAAAGATTCTGCTGCAGGTAGTTCGCTTTAAGATTATTACTACTGCTATGATCTTTTGGTTGTTAACCATTCTCTCAATTTGCTACTTCCTGATCCCAACCTACCTTCGGACTTGATTTTTGTTGCGTTTACATAGGAGTGTTGCATCTAGCATTTTCTCCAATGTCATAAGGACTATTGCTGTCTATTAAACATTGTCTAGATGTATGAACTCTGTTTTCATAACGAACAGGAGAAAGTGTGTGGATGGCCAGTGCAAAAATGTAGATAAATATGCCTTCGACTACGAGATTTTTCCGTTCTATACTTTTCTGATCATAGGTTAATAAAACCAATTGATTTTTGAAAATGCAGGTTCAAAATCGTGACAACATAAAATACAATGGAACAATTCAAGGCTTAAAATATATATGGAGAACTGAGGGTTTTAAAGGGATGTTTAAAGGAAACGGAACGAACTGTGCCCGTATTGTCCCAAATTCGGCAGTGAAGTTCTTAAGCTATGAGGAAGCATCTAAGTATGTTTTTTTTTCTTCCGATATTTATCTTATTTTTCTGTTTTCATAGTCGATAGCGGTAAACTATTGTTTAATACTAATGCAGGGGTATTTTGTGGTTCTACCGGCAACAAACTGGAAACGGTACAATGAAAGCACTTCCCTTTGGATTACTCTATCATGTATCTGAACATTATTAGAACACATTGTTGTTTTATGCATTTATAATTTTCTTGACCTGGATGTATCTATCAATTTTTCTATTTTAGTTTTTGAAAGGGAAATTTATACATTCTCAAAGAATTTTACATCTAAAAATCGTTTTCTATCCATGTTAAAATTACTCTTCAATCATGTGTTGCTGTTCAACTTGTTTCTGTTATTGATCCCCCCAAAAAAACTTCCAGAAGGAGCTCAGCTCACTCCTCTTCTGCGTCTTGGAGCCGGCGCATGTGCTGGAATCATTGCCATGTCTGCAACTTACCCTATGGACATGGTGCGAGGTCGGCTAACTGTCCAGGTATTGTTAAAAGGAAGTTACTCGGGATTTTTGCTTCATAATGTTGTTTCTGGAAGATGAGTTAGCATAGTGAATGGTTTTTTTTCTTCTTTTGGCTGGCTATAACTTTTTAATTTATTTTCAATAATTTTGTAGACAGACGCATCCCCACACCAATACAGAGGAATTTTTCATGCTCTGTCAACAGTCTTCCGGGAAGAAGGCCCTCGAGCCTTGTATAAAGGATGGTTACCATCAGTCATAGGAGTTGTATGTACCATGTCCACAACTCTCTTTTTATTCTTGAATTAAATTTGTGTTGACCTTTATTTGTGCTAACATCTTGGAACCAAAACTCTCTTTTTCCCCGGTGTTCTTCATCTTCATTAATATACTTTATTATGGCACTTTGCAGATACCGTATGTAGGTCTCAATTTTTCAGTGTATGAATCTTTGAAGGACTGGTTGATTCGATCTAAACCACTTGGAATAGCTAAAGACTCTGAACTAAGTGTTATCACAAGGCTTGCTTGTGGGGCAGCCGCTGGCACTGTTGGTCAGACAGTAGCTTACCCCCTTGATGTCATTCGTCGGAGAATGCAGATGGTAGGCTGGAAAGATGCTGCTTCAGTTGTTGCTGGTGACGGAAAGAGCAAAGCTGAGTACGCTGGTATGGTTGATGCATTCAGGAAAACTGTGCAGCATGAAGGATTTGGAGCATTATACAAGGGCTTAGTACCCAATTCAGTAA
>JASCZI010181444.1:43871-75639 GCA_036250425.1 Stylosanthes scabra
ACACTATTTTCTCCCTATAACATACGAAGTGCTAATATAATACAAGATCATTTTACAGAGAAACTCTCTAGGCACAATCACGAATGTTGCTAATGTCTGCTGTGTTCAATTCTCTGCTCATTCTTCTCACTTGCTGGCCTTTGGATCTGCTGATTACTCTACATATTGCTATGATACTCGCAATCTTAGAAGTCCCTGGTGTGTATTGGCTGGCCATCGTAAAGCTGTGAGCTATGTCAAATTCTTAGACTCTGGAACACTTGTTTCTGCATCTACTGATAATACATTAAAGATATGGGATCTCAGTAAAACCTCTCCTGTGGCTCCATCTGCCAGTGCTTGCACCCTAACATTGTCAGGGCATACTAATGAGAAGGTTTGTTTAAATTACACCACTAGATCGAATTGATTTGTCTTTGTGAATTATTTAAACCTTTTAACCTTGTGAAAAACAAAACATTTTTCACTTATTTGGGTGTTACATAGAGAAGTAGAAAAATTAAATTCACGAAATTCTGATTGCCGTGGGACAAAACAATTCATTCACTAATACAATAAAACATTTTCCCCATTAAGCTTACCCTTGGTTGTCTATGTTCTGACAAAAAATCATTACCTAAATCTTCTTCCTTATTTTGACAGAATTTTGTGGGCTTGTCAGTTTCTGATGGATATATCGCATGTGGTTCAGAAACAAATGAGGTATGCATTACTTTCCGGTAGAAAAGCTACTTGTGTAGTTCAACTTATTGAGAATGTCTTCCTTAATTAGGATTTTCATGCAAATCCTATTATGCAACTTGTTTACTCACGGGTTTGTGACAATTTTTTTTTCACTTGAAATATTAAATTTTATATTATTGACAATACTTTATCAAGGACTGTGAGGATAAGACTTGTTTTTATATAAATGGTAGCATGACACCTTTTTTCTCATTTTTTTCAGGTTTACTCCTACTATAAATCGCTTCCCATGCCAATCACTTCACACAAGTTTGGGTCTATTGATCCCATATCTGGTAAAGATACTGATGATGACAATGGCCAGTTTGTTTCAAGTGTGTGCTGGAAAGGGAATTCAGACATGCTTATTGCAGCGAATTCAAGCGGATGTATAAAAGTGTTACAGATGATTTAAAGGAAAGTTAGCCCTTGAAGATTGCTCTCTTACAGCTTGATCGGCAGTTTTGTCCCTGCTGCTCAAGCCGATGCCATCAGCGACTTGAAGAACGTGTCCAAAGTTCTTCTGAGATCTTTAGCTCCCATTCACAATTCGATGCTCAAGGGATTGATTTTCCCCATAACTGGATGAAGAAACTGATCTGCACTCTAATTCCAGGTCTTTTTTTAAGGTTGATTCATCTTGATGAGGAAATTCGGGGTTTCAAACATATTTTCACACTGTCAAATGGAAAAGGCCAGTTAAATATTGAATGATTAATCTTAAAAAGCTGGTCCAAGATGAAAAAGAAAAAGATTTCAGAATTGGAATGCCGGGTGCTGAGTTTCTTCTAAAGCTAAAGAATGTACCACGTCTGCAAATTGCTTATCTGAGCCTTTGTAATTGCATTGCGGTGCTTTACAGATTTATAGGCTTTATAGGAATAAATGATTGTTTATCATCAAAACATATAAAGCTGCTACACTACCATGAAAGGATTGCACCCCCCAGAATTTCAATTATAACCCAACCAGTGGCGGCCTCGGTACCCCACCTCCCGGCGGTTGTATATATATATTAGAGTAGCATATACCGACATGATGATATCTCAAATAGAAATAAGTTTTAGTGTTGGATATAAATAACTATAGCTCAATCAGATTGATGTGTATTCTTTTCTTTGTTTTTTTCATCATTAACTATATAATGATTTTGATTTTATATTCCATGACGCCATCAAACATATAACCTTAGCTTTCAATTTCAAAGCGTGTATTTTATAAAAGTGATACGAAAGATCGGACTAGTCTTATTGGGAGTTTGTTTTACGGTACGGTCTATTCATTCGCAGTATACAATTATTATTATTTATCCGAAAATCACATTTCTCAAAATTGGTTTGAAGTCATGCAAAGTTGCAAACTACTGAACTGATCTGATTTAGTACCCTTCATACTATTGAATCAGAGTAAATTATATACTTTTATAACCCTAAAATTATGTATGTATTATATATGAATGTGAATAATTTATAGGGAATAATGTGTATTCACACTATACACTACTTGAACATTGGAGAAAGCTGCTACGTCATTTTTGTTAGAGATTGTAAGATATCTCATAATCTGCGTGGCTTCATGCGAAGAGAGAGAGTTGTGAGAAAGATAACCAAACAAACCTAAGAAAGAGTTGAAGACTTCAAGTAATAAAGATAAGGAAACAAATGGTTTACTAATCCACTTAAATAAATAACTATTGGGAGTTTAAATCACACCTTAATTCTTTTTCATGTATCAATCATTGATTAACAATAAATCAAAAGGTATCAAACCATAAACGAAGGCAAAGTATTAAGATTTGTTTAGTATGCTTGTTTAGAATATTTAGATTGAAAATTTCAAGTTCTTTATGCCACAAATATGTTAAAAATGAATCTTTTCTCTTACCTTCAGCTTTTTAATAAAAAAATTCTACATTTAACACCTTATAATTCAATGTAAGACCCTTATTTGCTATGTTGAGAAGAAAAAAAAAATATATAAGAACAAATTATGATAGAACCCATTCATCCACCCAAAAATTAACCTGCTAAAAGCTAGAGACCTAAATGAAAAACGGAAATCTGTGAAAGACATCAAATAATATAACCGAGCACGAAACTCAGCTTCTAACCTTCACAAATAAAAAAATAAAAAATTCTGTACATTGCTTTTTTCTTTTCTTTGACTTACTCTGCGCCCACACAAATGAATTTTAATTAGCTGTTGTTTTGATTTTGATTTTGTTTTTCTCTCTCTCTTTTTTTTTTCCGGTGCCAAAAAACAAGAGAACAAGTGATGGTTTTTGGCGGGTGTTAGCCTGTTACTTAATCGGAGACATGGCCACAGGTTGTTCTTGTGGAAACGTAGGGGCTCAAGGGGCTCATTGTGAATGGCGACATGCTCTCTCTTCTGTTCTTAGAACAAGTGCTCTCTGAATCAGAGGCGTGGCCACATGATGTTGCTGTTATCGCTGTTCTTCTTCCTTTTCTCATCACGTATGGGCTCAAAGGACTCAATGCCAATGATGACAGCGATGTCCTATGTTCAGCTCCATGGTCCCACCTTCCTCCTTTGCTTGTGCCTGAACCCAACAACAGCCTCTTCTGCAACATCAAATGCGCGTCGCTTGAACGAATCACCCTTCCTGGGCTCATTGTCAGCGCTGTCTTCTTCACCCTCGGGCTTCCCATGAACGGTGACTGATCCCTTGGTTTCTCCCTCGGGCTTCCCATGAATTCTGGCACGTGTTTCCCCTGGCATTTTCTTGTCCTTATTGAGGCCGGATTAGTACTTGGCAATGTCGCTGCTCTTCTTATCTTGCAATTGTTGCGATCTGCCTCTGAGTCTTGTTTTGGTTTTCTTCTGATTGCAGGGTGCAATGGACTCGCTGCCGGTGACTTACACCCCCTTGGAGAAACGCGAGGTGCTGCCATTGATTTCGCTCCTACAATGTTTCAGTTTAGTTTAATTTGTTAGAATGTTAATGCTACGTGTACACCTGTTTTGACCAGTCAATTCCAACCGGATTATTTATTTTACACTGAAATATTCTTCTAGCATAGAATGAATGACTTGGTTAGAATTGAGCAAAATAAGTGTATGGATTATTGTTGCTAGAAACACAAACACAAAGAATCAAGTAGGAAGCAGCAACAAACCTTGGTCTTTCTTGAGCTTGTCTAGTTTTGGCGGACTCTTTATTCTCACAGTCTTCTTGGGCGGTGCTTCGGAGAAAATGGACTGTGTTTCGCTGCCATGAACTGACTTTGGAGAAGTTAGAGACTGAGAGGGTTCAGTCATGATGGAAACTTGATCATCTCCAAAACCTATGCTCAATTCATCGCTTGCTTTCTGAGAACCTTCCTTTTGCAAGTCAGTCTCACTGCCCTTGTCTCTGGAATTCAAGAGACTGATCTTCTCTTTCTCCACAACCTTGTAAGCAAAGATCTGGTAAGGAATCTGCGAAATGTGAGGCACCATCTCATCTGGTAGATTCTTAGCGAAAGTGGTCTCTATATCGCAGCAATCCACAGGGGGAGATTGCAGCTCAAGGTTGTTAAGGTCTGGATGAATGATATAGTCGTCAGTACTGGTGGAGAGGAACTTCTTGGTGTAGCGCAAGATCCTACAAATAGAAGAGAAAGTAGGACGCTGTGAAGGATCAGTTTGCCAACACTTCTTGATCAAGCTCACAAGGTATTTCGGTGAACGATAAGGAAAGAGAGGCCTCTCCCCGGCTTTGATGTTCTGTGTGGTTCTCTCCCCTTGAAGATGGTTATCTTCAAAAGGGACTTTCCCTGTCAGCAACTCAAAGCATATCATTCCAAAGCTGTATGCATCTGCTTTCTCCGAGTACTTGCACGAGGTAGAAACCTTCCCTCCATGTTCTATCTCGTGCAGTACTTCCGGAGCATACCATATGGTAGGATTGAGGTCCTCGGAGTTCTGTGTGGGATCAAGTTTCCTCAGAGAGGAAAGCCCAAATCCTGAAACTTTTGCATGGAAGTAGCCTTCTTGGGAGTTCCTAGCTTTGAGTAGGATAGTGCAAGGGTTAAGATCTCCATGGTATATGTTCTTGGAGTGGAGATACTCAATGCCTCTTGCAATTTGAAGCATGAGATCCACCACAACTGGAATTGAGAACAAGATCTGCCTCCTTGGCCCGCAATTCTCTTTCATGTAGCTCAATAAATCCTTGCTCATCAACTCCATCACAAGATTAAACTCTTTCTTCTCCTCATCATAGAATCCACAAAAGTATTGCAATATGTTTGGGTGAGAAAGACTCAGCAATCTTGAAACCTCACCTTCATATGCCTGCCTCTCTCCAGTGAAGTACCTCAATGCAAAACTCTGTCCAAGCCAAGTCACTTCCTTATACTCCTTCCCCTTTCCCAATCTTCGCCTCACCTGGTAATCCTTTGCTCCCACGAGAACTTGAATCGGCCAAAGATCATGATTAGTTTTGTCGTTGGATCCATTTACTACTAGCTTCTTCAAGAGCATCTCCGCGAGTCGCTGCTCCTTCTTCTTGGACATAGTCTTCTTCTCCTTGAGTGCTTCTATGAGCCTCCACCTATCTTCCTTCCAAGCATTTTCCAAGAGGTTGATAATCTCCCGAGGGACCAAGTACTGCTTCCCAAATCTCCATTGGAAAAGCTTGTAATCATTCCATTCCATGTCATATTTCCTTGACAGCATGACCTTCTTCTTGTCCTTGTCTCTCTGATCAAGACAAGACGCCTCCCCTGCATTCTCAATGGCCTCAATCACCGCCGGGAAATGGCAGAGAAGATTGTGGATATGGAACTCAACACAGTCACAGTTGTTAGACATGGTGATGGCTTTCCCCCACCACTCCTTGGAATCCATACATTGCCGGACGTACAACTCAGCTTCCTTGAAAACCCTGCAGAGCTCTCTAAGAGGGATCTCCAGGGGCTTCCATTTGCTGTTCCTCTCTTCCAGCTTCAGGTTCTGTCTGATCTCTTCCGCGACCGTCTCAAATGCCAAGCTGAAGATTTCAAGGATCAAACAGCACTGCCGTTGGTTGATTTGAATCTCGTCCCGCAATACCATAAGCGCTTTCAAACTCCCAAGAGCCTCTCCAATGTGCCGGAACTGTTCCATTCCGGCTTTATTCTATATATGCACCTAAAGAAAAAAGAAACATTTGTAATAAGAAACAAACCAAAACCCTTGAAAGGATGATAATAATATGATATAATATAGAGAAATTCTATTTGCACGCTAAAATTTAGTCACCAAATTAGCCATGAGTATAAAATATACCTTGAAAAGCTTCGGGGGAATGAAAGATCCTCCTCCTCTTTTTTGCGTATGCCCAATTCCAGGGCGTATTTTGATGAGAGGAATAAAAAGAAAGGAATGAAATCAGAAAATAAGATATACAGAAAGCAGTTATTCTTGTGATTGGAACAACGACGCAAATTAACGAGTATAGCTGTAAAATAAATAACGGAAACTCCGAGACAGGTGTGGATAGGTGTAGTAGAATGCTTTGGTATAGAAAAGAAGAAGAAGTAGTTGGTGCTGTTCTTCTTTGCATTCCAAACCTGACTCAGAGTTTCCGTTAGAAGAAGAATGCAAGATGGGGTGTTGGACATAACCGTCGTTTATGGATTCAGTTATGTTTCCCGCGAGTTTCGTCACACTCACCGCATTTTTGTCTATATATAAAACTCTGCCAGGACGTCTTCTTTCTTGACCTGCGTTTTTTAGAATCTCTACCAACAAAATATGTTACCATTCAACGCCAATAAAATAACGTCATAACAAATACAAAAATATTAATTAACAGAAATGAAAGCAATTTTTCGCAACAATTTTTTTCTGTATTGATTTATAAAATAACTTTACATCATGTATTATTACATATAAGCAAAAACAATAGTAATTAATTTTTAAACTAATATTTAAATATATGAATTTCATTGGATAGGTATAAAAAATTGGTCATATATCAAAATTAAATTCTTAATTTATTATTAAACTATTTAAAAAATATAAATAATTAATATAATAAAAAAATTCAATGACAATAAAATAATACAAAGTAAACATTTTCCTTTCCATAGAAAAAGATAGAGACTCTCATTTTTCATTTGGGAGTAGAGTGTTTATGAATATTTGATCTTTTGTTATTATTTAAAATAGTTTTGTTATGGACATTGTTTTGGTATACCCTAGCTTCAAATCATCAAATGAGGTGTAGCTCTTCAGCTTGCTTGAGTGCTATGTAAATCCTAGAATTTTCCTTAACAGTAGTATCCTCCAAATACCTATTCAAACAGTGCTTAAAAGTTGTGTAAAAATAACCACCTTCGTGTTACCTTTCTCATGTGATCTACAAACAATTTGTCCATTTCTACTTTGCCATAATTATGCCATAACTCAGGCCTTAAGCAGCATGTAATGTTTTGTCGAGTAAGTAGTAACCAACCTTAAAGAATGGTAACCGTGTTATGGGTCATTTAATTTCTAGTATTCGAGCCATAAGTTATGAGTTTTAATCCAAGTTATAATAGACAATTAGACATATCAAATATTGAAGAAAAATATTTAGGAAAGAATAAAAATCAGCTCAAACTAATAATGATTAAATTAATGTAGCTTGGAACCATTTATAGCTAAAAATTAACATACAATTGATTTCAGTTAACTACGATTGAGTGAGTATTTAAGATAATGCGCACAATGAAAGAAGATGCATAGCATAGAGCACTCTTATCTAAACGAATAATACAGAATTACATATACTAGCTAGTAATGAGCAAAACCGTATTGAATCTTTTTAGTTAATATATGTACACAATATGTGAGGGTGAGACACATTGTAGCGGTCATTTACAATTAACCAATCCTAATTTGTCCTAACAAACTCTCACGGCAAATAAATGGAAGAAAACCAAGTCTACACTTGACTTTGCTTCCCAATCGGCCAATCCCCTGAAGCAGTGTGGTGTGTGTGTTTGATTTGCCATTAGTTGTCAAATATCGTTTACGTGTGTATTAGTCTCCCTTGCTACGTTAAGCTTTTTCTTTGTAATTTCCTATTCGCTTATAACTTATAAGAGGGTTTTAGATTTATCGTCCACTTTACTACCAAACGCGAAAAGCTGAAAACATTACTCAAACAATTAAACTAGAAGCATGCTGACTCTGCAATGCTTAATTAATTGCCGTTCGTACGTTTTCAATTATTATGATATTTATTTTAATTTTTAAAATCTGTATTTAACCATTATTGCTGAGTGCTGACTTCCTTGTTTCTTCTGTGTCTAAATTCTTGGCCGTAAGGCTTAGCTGCCAACGTATTTAATTTGTGATAGAATAATATAAGAGCAATGAAGATCATGTAGAAAAACATATTTAGCAATAGTATTTCTGGCTTTTGAGTGCATCAATAGTAGGAGAGCATTGCCATAGTGATGATATAGAGTTCGGATAATTAGTTTGATTAATTAGGAATTTTGGATGCGCCTAAACAACCCGCGAGATTGGAGATTGCGCTGTCGCTCATCATCATGCGCCAAAAAGATGGGGAGAAATTAATTAAATTGTTGAACTATAAAGTTGTCATAAGCAGGGGAACAATTAACGGAAACCAGACTGTTGTTAAAAATGCATAGGCACAACAAAATGTAAATATGCTACACTAACATTATTGTTGCTAGGCTCCGTTCCCGTCACCTTAATTTAAACAGAAATTAGGTAAGAAACTCATAATCTCCAAGACTCCAAACAAACTTATATTACTCAAAGCTGTTAGCCTGTTACCATAATTTATTTTGTTTAGAATGGCTAAAAATAAGCATAACAAAGGTAGGTGGAGGAGGAAAACCAATTTTAGCTAGCTACCACTATTAAAAGGGTACTCTACAATCCTACCCTTGGACCCTCGTTCATACACCAAAAGCATTGATCAAAGAAACAAAAACACAAATACAATACGAGGATCTGAAAAAAGATGGCTTCCAAATTGTCCCTTAGTTTGTTCATGCTTGTGATGAGTGGGTGCATTGTTTCTTACGTGAGTTCACAGAAGACGATTCATATTGTAGGAGACAGTTTGGGTTGGATAGCACCCAAATACACGGGTTTCTATCATGATTGGGTCAAGAACAGAAAATTCTCTGTTGGTGACCAACTTTGTACGTGATATTTATCTATTGTATATCTCTATAGCTACTACTTTATTATGCATAGTTTTGGAAAATTAATTAAGTTTATGAATAACTAACTACTAAAATGGGTGAAAATTGTAGTGTTCAATTACATACCCGGGTTGAACACGGTGGTGCAGGTTGAAAAAGAGGACTACGATCATTGCTCAATGAAGAATACACTGGCTGAGTACTTCATGGGGAACACCATTTTTACGTTGAACAAGCCTGGTGAATACTATTTCATCTCTTCCGTTGGCAGGCACTGCGAGGCAAACCAAAAGCTTAAGATCACTGTTACAGAAAACAACCACTGAATTCTAACAAATTAATTAAATTGGATAATGTGTGTTAAGTTTGATGAATATTGGAGATCCGTGAGTTCAACTATACATGCCATATGCTTGCGTGCACAACTACTAATATTTAATGCTATACTATGTTGGACTGTTGGAGTATCATTCTGAATATTATTTGAACAAACAAAATACCTTAGGCGATGCAACACATTAGTTCTTTAAGAAGTCTTGAATGTAATTGTTCTCTTTAAGCAACTTGCAAGGGATTAGTTCCATCACAATGAGTGACGACTATTCAGAATTCAGTATTCACACATAGATAATAATAATCGTAAATAAAAAGTAATAACTAATAACATCACATGAGTAGTCACACTAAAATATAAATAGGAAGTAATAACGGTCGGCCGACGTTGGTAGTTAGAAAATGCAATAAATATAGACATGAATTTTTCGCTGATGCTCTGCCAAAAATGACTCTGTCGTCAGTAGGGGAAATCGACGATTCCAATTTCCTACTTTTAATATGACTCCAACTTCCCATGGATAAGCCCAACATTGCTTTGGCCCAAAACATGATGTAGCTTATCTTTGAAAAAATTATATCAGTTAAAAAACAATTTCCTTGCCAACCTAGTCTTGGATGCTGCTGATGACTACTTGTTTTTTTATGAACCTCCTTTGAGTGTGAGGTTGAAATTGTATGCTGATTCGTGTGGGGTTTGTTTTCCCGAGTAGTTTAGTTTCATTCTGTTGGCCTTCGCCTTCCCATTACAAAAAAAAAAAAAAAAAAACAATTATATAGCTTGTCCAAAATAAAAACAATTTCATAGAATATTAGAATTCATGGAATTCATTCATACAACAAGATGTCAAGATACATAAAATGATAAAATGCAAGTATAGAACAGTGGAATTAATAGGTGGGACCGCAGCGTGGATGAAACAATATTGATTGAGGTGGATAAGACGTGTCGTTGGGGACCAAGCAAGCCACCATTTTACTACACACTTGCGCTAAACGAGAGAGAACAAGCCGTTCTACTGATGGCTACACGGACGGTTCACATTCAATCTCTGTGGGCCCGGTAGAACTATAGGGAGGATCCTCTGAAATCTGAATCCATACGAGTAACCCTGTTTTGGCATTTTTCGGTTTTCTTCCTCCCTGGGGTGTCTCATGTGTGTGTCTTCTTATGAGTATATCTCATTATCATTTATCTCTGGCTACTTCAGAGACCCCAACCTTGTTTTTTCTTGAAAAAGCAAATTAACTCATCAAATTTAAAGCTATTAGCATTCTTCACGGGACATACTACTCTTTGTCATAATTTTATTTAAAAATTATAAAATTAAAATATTGGTATTCAAATTTCAGGCATGACTCTGATTTAGGTCTAGAATAATTCTTTATAATTTTTTGAGTGTATTTTCAAAAAATTTGACATGATCACATCTTTTCTATATATATATCGTTTCAAAAATCGAATTTAAAATTAAATATTTAAACAATTCTATTAAACTCTTAAAATCTTTTGATATTGCGATTTTTAATGAGTTAACAAATTTTATAAAGTTTGCATTAAATCAGACGATTTTACAATTTAAATCTTTCTATGATTTCATATTTTTACATTTTTACTTATTTTTTGATTTCACGTAAAATTTCGATTTTCTGTACCTCTAGAAAATGAGAAATCTAATATTATAGGACAAAGGTAGGGGACCAGAGAGATAGTGTTTAGAATATGGTAGAAAGCCCAAGAACACAAGTGGGCTTTGCTAATTACGGTTACGAGTTTGACAAAAATCCCAGTTGTAGAAAATGACAATATATCATAAGCAGGCCGGGCCTTTTTATCAAATATATAAAACATGCCATGGTTCTTCTACAAGACAGCGACGCCTCTGTCTCTGTGGCCTAACGTCCCCATTGATCCCACACACACATATCACATATGCATGATTTGGCAT
Organism: Stylosanthes scabra; assembly: GCA_036250425.1. Classification (NCBI taxonomy): domain Eukaryota; kingdom Viridiplantae; phylum Streptophyta; class Magnoliopsida; order Fabales; family Fabaceae; genus Stylosanthes; species Stylosanthes scabra. Next base: position 55,033 of record JASCZI010181444.1, read on the forward strand.
TCATTCAAGTGGATCATTAATTATTCATTGCACATGACTCACTCTATGAAGCAGTACTCAAAGTGTCATGCTACACAAAGAAAGATACGTCTTTTAAAACAACGAAAGAGACGCATGCAAGTCTATTAAGTATCAATGAAGCGTATGTTTGTCATTTTGATTTTTTTCTCTCTTTTTTTCTTAAGCAATAAGATATTATTATTTCAACTTTGTTTTCAGTTTGCATGGATGATGCATTATTATGCAGGTATATGGTCCATGAATATCACCTACAATGAGCCTTTTCTGACTTGCTGGTATGGAGCATATGGAGAATATACAACATATAAGACAAAGATATTTTCGCTCTGCATCCTGCAAAATTGTTTTTATTTGTATATAAATATATAATATATATTGCAGCACCACCTAGCATCATAGCATGTCATGATAGGTACAAAAATAGGAAGAGTTTTCGTATACCCGGAATAAGGTGTTTCTGCGTTTTTAGTCGTTGATCTTAATTGATTTTAATTATAAAATATATATACAATGAAGATCAACTGCTAAAAACATAGTAATACCAATGTTCCCTGATATATTTGAAACGTTTCCCAAAAATATATCTACCGTTACTAAAAATAAGTTCTCTCCCCCGCCGGTTAATTACTTACTTAATTTTTGTTGGCAGATATGGACCCTTTTTTTTAAAAGAAATATATATTATACTTTTACGTGCCGCGCATTGCATTCAACATCTTTTTTCGAAGACACTCTAACAAATTTATACATCATCATTCTCAAATTAAACCGCTAAAATTATTGTGCATGAATGACAATATATACCCTAATAATACCAGACAATAATTAATTTACATTTTAAATCAATTATTTTATACATACATATTTTCTTTTATAGTTTAAAAAAAGGGGAAGTAATATTTTTTATTAGAGATGATTTAAATTATGAAAAAATATAAATAATTAATATTTTTTAACCAATAATCAGCCAACAAAAAATAATTACCTAATATTATTGTTATATTATATATATTAGAGAAAAACGGCTCATTGTTATATTTATATTATCTATCGTTATAATTTTTTTTGGAAGTTACTACTATATATAATGATATCAAATGCTCTCTGTGTGTATGTTGCTTTTTCCATTGACCATTAAATAAATAAAAAAATATACAAATTTAAATATACAAGTTACAAATAAATAATTCAAATAACAAAACTCAATATAAAACAGCAGAAACTAATTAGTGGGCTTTTTCTTTAAAATAAAATAAAAAATTTTTATTTTTCATAAAAAATAAACATATGCTAGAATCCTTTTTTTTTTATTAAATGTTGAGTACAGCATCGATGTGAGTTACACTGATTTTGTGAAAAACTATGTAAAAAAAAAAATCAATGTAAGTTATGCTGATATTCAACTATTTGGTTATAGATTCATGAGGTCATGAACCAAAAAATATTGAAAGTTGTACCAAATTTATCTGAATAATTTTTTTCACTTGATTTGGCTATCAAACATGTAGTTACTTGAAGCAATAATTTGTAGCAATTCATTTTCAATTTTTGAAGTCGATAATTAATTCTAAAATTTATTCTCTCAATTATCTTTACTTATTTTATGGGCATGTGAAAGTGGAAGCAAATCAAAATGATATTGATATTATGGAGTACAATGAAGTACTTGAAGAAACCAAAAAGAAGGATAATAGTAAAATAAAATGAAAATGGTAGTATAAAGAAAAGTGAAAAAGGATAATTGAGAGATTCAATTTTCAACGTCAAAAATTATTGTTTTTCAAACAAATTATCTAAACAAATTTGGTAGAACAATTAAATGTTAAATGATTAGGTTCAAACAGTTCACGTTATATTAATGCTTTTCAACGTGCGTTGATAGTTTCATATTATTGAATATTAAACCAAAGAACATCGGTGTAGGCTACACCATCGATCCTCCCTCTTCCACATAATTTTTCACAAAATCGATATAAGTCACAGCTCAACATTAAAAAAAAAATATTCTAATATATAATGTTGTGTTTATTTTTATGAGATATAATAATTTTTTTATTTTATTTTAAAGAAAAAGTCCTAATTAATCATTTAATTAGATAATTAATATAAGCTCATAATGTCAGTTTTATCGTCGCCAAATTTTTTTAAAAAATAAAAAACGAAGAAGGGTAACGCATGTGACATGTAACGGTGCAATTGAAAATGGGTACGAATTTGTGCTTTTATGATGTTGTGGAGAGTGAGTGGTAAGTGGTGAGTGGTGACAAGAAAGGTGTCCAAGTACGGTGGTGCCACTTGCTCCCCTCTGTTGTGTGTCAGAAATTGGGTTCAACCCAAAGGCCGAAACGCATTTTCACGTTGCCTTCAACCCTTCAACCTCAATTCCTATTTTACCTGCCACTTGGCACCTCACATTCCCTCTCTAATTTCTTTTTTTTTTTTTTCTTTTGCTTTTCTTGAGTTGTTGGAAAACAGGCCTCAATTCGACCTAAACAGAAAATCCAAATTGAAAAGAAGTTTTATTGGTATGTATCTTTAGTTTCGGCTTTTGATGGGGGCCGAAAGCCTTGGCCTTTTCCTTTCCCTTATTTGCTTTCGCCATTACAAATAAACAATCAAACAAACAATGGCACAAATAACTTATGGGGTTGACTTTCTATGTATGAATTCTAGATCAAATTGACTAATTTTGCATTATTTTTATCAGAACTAATTTTCCCTTCTCCTTCTGCTTTAACAGTGATATTAACTTCTTTATGGATAGTTCATAAAGGACATATTAGAAGATTTGTTTAAAAAAATTAATAAAAAAGAAAAATATTACATGTCTATCAAAATTTATTATTATTTAGTCATATATTAATAAATATTAATTAAAATATAATATTAAATTACTAATTAAAAATTAAAAATTAATGACAAAAAATTATGACTAAAATAAATTAAATTGATATTCATCTAACACTTCTTAAAAAAAATTATTTATTAATATCTTATGAGATTATGTGTCACAATTCCTTTTAGGATAAGAAAGTTGTTTACAAGGTTTGAATATCTGTTTTTCTTTTGGGTGTCTCTTTGAATATCTGCTGAAATATATAGTTTTATTTTTTTGGTGTCAGCTGAAATATATAGTTGACAGGAATCAAATGTCCCGAATAAATTTTGAATAAATAAAAGAGTAATAAACACACAATTAATTATATGCATTTTTAAAAAACAAAAATAGACTGATTTTTTTTTCGTACACGTACATTTATTACATGTTCAATAGACCAGTTTAGAAAATTGGGTACAAGATTTATTACCAGTATACCCGCAGCAGGATTTCATTTATCCAATATAAATCCAACATGCAAACCCAAAATAGTAAGTTTGCATTAAATTGCTGCCATTTTCCTGGAATAAGATTTTTAAAAAAATATGAATTCTTTTTGAAATTCTTTTAAAAGTAATGCTATGACATGAAAAATATAAACATTAATAAAAAAATTATAAAATATATTAATACAATATATTATAACATTAAAATAATTATGTATAGCACATAAATAATATACTCAACATAAAAATTAAAATAAAAAATAGAAAAATAATGAATATATAAAAATATATAATAGTACATGTAAATTAATTTTTTTTTTAATATTAGTTTTGATGAATTGACCCACATTATATAACTAGAATTTTTTTATGTCAAGATTAATAAACTCAGATATTTCAATTTGATTGGATTACAAATGACAAAATAGTCGCGCATATTTCAAAAGGTAATAGAATATCGTCACACAAAAAAAAAGGTATTAGAATAGTATTTTTTTTTACATGTTATTCGTTATCGATCTAAGGAAAAGAAGAGTAAGTGTTTATCAGTTATTATGGAAAGAAAATAAAAGCTAATTAATTGGATATGAGAAGTAAATAAACCGTTAAATTTAGAAAAGTTTACCTCATTACCCTTGTTAATTATATGTGAAAAAATATAAATGTAAGTTTAGAAAGTTCTACTTCATCATTACCGTTGTTAATTGTTTAAGATAATGCATGTATGTGTGTGTGCATGTGTTGATGAATTACATGAAATACTTTTGAAATAGGCAACATGAGTGGGGTTATTAGTTATTACCCTGATTTGGAGGACCCCCCCTATCACCATAATATGTAATTGTGTCTATTACTGTAACGCGTGCTCTTTAAAAGCCATGAACCCCCCTACCCCCGCTAACCAACCTTACAATATCACTTGCCTCACTCTAACGCTAAATGAACTCTTAACGTTAAGTACTACACCTTACTAACATTTTTACGGTAATCACTCCTTTTTTGCACAAATATCTACGGGAGATATAGTCAATTAAGCAACGGAAACTTTGGAACGAAATTAGTCCATGGCTTAAAAAAAAACTTGATTAAATAATTAACACTAGCAACTAAACTATATATAAAACAGTTACTATGACAAGCTGACTCTAGGATCATCCATCTGTTAAACGTCGATTTATGAACTAATTATATATTAATTATAAACTGTCACAACTTACAAGCTAAGTAGCAGACTAGCAGTAGACACAACCAAAAAAAAAAAAAAAAAGAAGAAAAAAGACAAAACGGATTAGTGATCACAGTAGTAGTTATTTCCCGCCGGTACAAAACTTGCCGATTTTTTTGGCAACAACAGAATGACGCAAAATCATGCACAGCATGCTAATATAAGTAGTATTAACTTAACGAAAACTGACTAATTATTAGTTAAAATCAAAGAGCAAGAAGCGGATCTGAAGGGAATAAATCAGTTATATCTTGGAAGAAGTCATCCTCTCTGTGCCAGCTTTTGAAGCCGAAATCAAAGTCCTCACAAGAAGTGAGGAGGGAGAAATCGTCGGCGAAGAGATTGTTTTCGTCAAAAACATCCGGCACCACCAACGACGAAGAGCAACCTTCAAAATCAAACAGCACATCACTCGGAATATGAAGGAATGACGAATCATCTTCCTCAGATTTGACCTTAATATTCTCCGACACGCTCGAATATTCATCCTCTTTGCCCGTTACGGATTCAGTACCTTCCTCTGATAAGGAATAACAGCACTGATTATGATGATGATGAAGCACTGAAGTTGGAGAGAACAGATTTTGACTGTTACTGTTACTGTGACTGTGACTGTGACTGTGATTGATGTTGGCGCTTTGAGACTCCTCACCGGAACTGTAACCGTTTACCACAACAGTCGGTGCTTCTGTTTTATTTTTATTATTAATATTAATATTATTATTATTATTTTCTGGCGTTGTGGTTGGTGGCGGCGTTATGAAATTGGTGAGCGCGTCTGGTCCACGGAGTTTAATGGCAGCGTTGTCGTACACCATGGCAGCTTCCTCCGCGGTGTCATAAGTACCCAACCATAGCCTCACGCGCCGTGAGGGGTCTCTTATCTCCGCCGCCCATTTCCCCCACGGCCTCTGCCTTACTCCCCGGAACTTCCGGCCGGAGTGTTGCCGGCGAATTGCTGGAGCTTTGGGCTTGCCTGAGGGGGTGCTTGACTTCTTGGTTCTCTTCCGAGGAAGAACTGCGCAGGGCTCGATAAGAATCTCGTTGACGAGCTTTCTCGGTCGGCGGTGGGGCGTGGAGGATTCTGCTTCGTCGCTGGAGGAGTCGGTGGCATCAGCGTCAGTGACTGTTATCCTGACGAGCCTGGGGTGTGTGTGTTTGGTGCGGTGGGTGTAGTTAGGAGGAGGCGCAGGCATGTTGGGTTTATGTGTATCAGATTCTTGTGGATAACAATAGCATTGATGTTGAAAGGGGAAAACGGTGAGATGGAAGCGCAAAAGCCAAAGTAGAGAAGAAAAAAGATATTCCTTTAGGACAAGACAGGGGAAGGAGGGTAGCTAGGAGTAAAGAATAATCAAAGAGAAAAGGGTTTTGATTTTGTAGGAGATGGAGGAAATGAGAGAAAACTAGAGAGTTAGAGTGAATTAATAAATAACAATTAGTGGCTGTGGCAGAGGAAGGTATTAAATAAGGGGAGTTATGATATGGTAATGGCAGGAGTGAGAATGAGAGTGAGTGAGTGAGGGGTCACAAGGGTACGAAAAAAGTGAAAGGTGGGATATGGTGAGGGTGTGAGTGTGAGTGAGTGTGAGAAGCTATAGCAATAGCATTAGGGTGTGTGGGGCTAAAAGAGAGGCACGAATTTTGTGAAAATAAATAAAAAATGGAGGAGTATATGTTTATCAACAGCGTCTTTACCAGAAAAGATAAAGGAGGTTTGCCCAAATGAAGGCCTGCGCTGTCCCTGCGCCTCTTAATCACCGTACATTCTATCTTTTGGCGGTGAAGTGATAGCTTAACGGAAAAATTCTATATTTTCAATCACTGCTTCTTCTGTACTGCTCACAAAATCAAAATCAATGAGCAAGAAAGAGGTGTACTCAAGTGAAGTGGAGAAGAGAAGACCAAGTACTCCTTCTTTTGCTTAATGGAGCCTATTTTATAGCATCCAACAGACCTCTTCACTAATTGTTAATCTATCTCTGCACTTACTAATTGTTAATTCTAATCTCTAGAAATAATTTTGGTACTAATTCAAATGGTGGTCCGGTGAAGCGGCAAACCTGTCCCAAAAGCAGCACGTATTTGCTTAATAAAATAAGGACACGTGGGGTGGGACAAAAGGCCAGTACACTCACGTGACCTCAGACACTTGGAATCCTTTCACTCTCCCATTGACTGAAAAAATAATCTATCCTATTAGTAAAGTATTAAAATCATACCTTACTTTATAGTAACTGAAATTATAATAAAAACTTGGGTGCCCATTGTACAACATCTCTAATAACACTTAATTATTATTAATTTACAATAATATTTAGAAATATATCTATTTTATATAATTAAGTTAAACTAAATTATTTATTTTAATATGAAATAAATTATTTCAATATTCAAATAATATAAAAATAACACAAAAATAAATTTTTATTTACTATTAAAATCATATTATATTTGTCATAAAAATAGAAGAAAACAATATTTATATTCATGACTTTTAAAAATTGTATATTTTTATTTCTAATTTTTATAAAATATTTAACAATTATCTGACTTTTGAAAAAATCATACAATCAAGTCATCTATTAATTTAATTAGTTAAAAAATGAAAATGGTCAGTGAAATTCCTTATAAAATCACTCAAATGGGAACAACAAAAATTTTCTTTTAACAATTACATGAACAATTTTTGTTTCTTTTAACTGAGCCAAACTAATAAAGGAATTTGATTGTACTGTTCTTTTGAAAGTCAGAAGTTATTAGGTATTTCACAAAATAATAATTATAAGTGTATATCTATTTTGTCAACCAAGTCTAACAAAATTATTTATTTATATTACAAATAGAAGACCATTTTAATATCAAATAAAAAATATTTATTGCTATTTTTTATGTTATTTGATATCAAAATTACTTTTTAATTTGATAAAGAGGTTGGTTGAATTTGTTCCATTTTTAAAAAATGAGGAATATAAATAATTTTTCTAAAATAAATAATTTGATTAAATTTAATTAAATAAAATAAATATACATTTAAAATTATTATTAATTTATTATTATACTTATGCTAGAAAGTTGTATTGTATCTAAGTTGTTATGAGTTTTGTTGTTTTTTTTTTTTTTTGAAATTATGAGTATTTTAACGGTTCTGTGTGCCTGTTTTTGTGATACTGAATGAAAATGAAAGAACCTCTCACACACTACAATTTACCACCGAGGAACACACCTTATTTCCTTATGTCAGCGTCCAGCTTAATGGCTAGGTTTTTATTTAGTTTACCGAAGTTAATCAACTTGCCAAGGTAATCTTAAAATTTGAGTCATTCATTTTTATACTATTTTTTATTTTTTTATTTTTTTTTTCACTTAGCATTGGCTATTTTTGTAAATAAACCTGTATTTTTTTTCTTTTATAGGTTATATACTATAGAAAAAAATTCTATTATAACCTTAAAAAACTCAATTCCAAAAAATAAAACTTTAATTATTTAAATTTTTATTTTTTAATACGGTTGGAATGGAGAAGAAGAACGAAAATTTTTTTTTTAATACATAGTATTATCATACTTGATACTTGATGGCTTTTTTATATCTAGGAAGTTGCTCGCTACGGATAAAGAGGTGAATAATGAAGGGAATGTGATAAAAAAAAAAACATAATAATAAGGAAAATGTACAAGTTTTCATAATTTTTCAAAGAATACCACATGACCGTATGTATAAACATATTAACTACTAACTACTGGAGTTCCAAGTTTAGGAGTCAAATTTGTATATGCATTGAAGAATGCGCCACGATATATATTAGTAACTCATCACTGAAATAATTGATCTTTTGTTAATGAGGCGGTGCTCGTTAATATTGAGTATTATTATACTATTATTATTATACCGTTAGAGATGGAAGAAGTAAATTATAGTATAGTTAGTATTTAGGTAGAATGGTCTTCAAGGTGTAAATTTCATTGCATTGAGCCACAAAATGAACACAATTAAGTTCTTAGCTTGTCATTTAGGCGCATAACCATACTTCTATGTGTCTTTGTTGTTCAAGTCCAAACAAGCACTTAAGTGCTTTCTATATGTTTTGGGCTCTTTGTTGTTTTTGAGTCCAAACAACCCACATACACCATCACCACCGGAATTTGTATTTTCAATTCAACCGTTTGTCAGTCAAGCTCTAAAAATAGTACCATTAATTAGTTATTCATGTACCATCATGAGTACTTATTCTTTCCTTTTTAGAATTTTAATTTTCTTTTGCTGTATACAGAAACATTCACTATACAGATATTTTTGGTGCATGTAAAGAAGACACGTCTTATAAATCTTCTTTTATTCACGCCTCAAATTAAAATATCCTACACATGACTACGACTTCTTAGTTCGCTGTATACACTAGCGCAGTAATTTGCAGAATAACTTTTGCTCATTTGATAGCAATAGATGGGAAGGAAATAAACAAAAAGATGAAGATCAGAAGACACAACAGTCACGGATTATAGAGCTCAGCTACATCTACAGGCTACACCCTATATAATAGCACAGGGTCCATCTCTTCAAATATTGAACAAACACCATAATTAACTTTTGTACTGCATAATAATTTTCATAAAATAATTTTTCTTTTCCATATTAATACTTATTTAATTTAAATAATTTCTTGATAAATCACCAAAAAATAATTTCTTGATTTATTTGTTAGTACTTAATATCCTAATACAAGATCAGACTATTAAAATGAGATAGAGATAATATCAGCAATAACAATTAAAGTGAATGAGGTGATTTTCTGGTTCTAGTCAGATTGGAGTACGCACATGTGGAGAATGGCTCATCAATATTAACCGTGGCCATTAACTTGTCACTGTCCTCCTTCATAAGGACCAATTCAATTGCATGCAGTGTGTTTAACAAAAAATAATAAAATTAAAGATTAGAGTAGACTTGATCTTTGAGGTAAATGTGTATCACCTGCGCTAGCCAGTAAAAGTAGATTTGGCTGGTCAGTACCATATTCTGCATGCAAAGCAAATAGTCAATATTTTTCTAATAATATTCATAATCATATTTACGTATAAGATCCACAAATTCAAAATCTAAAATAATTAATAATCTAAAATAATTAATAATCAATCAATTTTTTAATTTTTAAAAACAAAACATCTAAAATCTAAAAAAATAGAGCATCTAATTTAAATTGTTGGCTGATATTGAATGAATTTTAATTGGTTATTTAGCATTGTTATATTTTCTAAACTAAATATACGATTACATATATATTTAAGGCCTATTTAATTTGTCATCTTATTTGATTTAGCAACCATTCCTCCCTTCCTTATTTGCCAATAAATTAACTAAATCAAGAGTGATAAAAGGTGTTACTCTTTAATGTATGTGGATTAGGTACAATAAATAAAATTATTTTGTTTGAGAGGATATGATCATATTAAGCAATGATATATGTAGTACTTAGTTTGAATTTTTTTGGTGATCTAAGAAAAGACTTGAACCCAAAACCTCTTACAACAGAAAGAGAGTAATGTCATATCACGTATATAGTACCTAGTTTGAAATTGAGAGAAGGAATTACATTTCATCTCATAAGAGAGAATGCAAGTTGGATCCAGCATGACATTTGAACAAATTTAAGTACTAAATGGAATTCTGCTAAAAAATTTAACAAGTTGCATTTCTTGTTCAGTTGGGTAACAGAAAACACTATTAATTAATGGTAATTTAAATTTAAATGGTTATAAATGGCATATACAGGTAGGGTTGAAACGGTCCAACTAAATTAAGGAAGATGAATGAATATTAAAAGGTTCATGGTGGTTCTCGGGGAAAGAGTATAAGCATGTGGATGTGGGAGGGGCGGCATAAATTTTACATTAGCAGCGGTAGTTAAACATGTTTCTGAATTTTGCTTCTGCATCATCCATCCATCATGTGCCTCAGCTACATCATCTTATGCCTTATGCTAACCCTACAACCGGATAGGATTATTTTTTTTTTTTTTCATTATCTCTTTTTTTGTGTGTACATTATCTCTTTTTCGTAGCTTAGTGATAGTTTTTGGTCTTGTAGCTTAGTGATTAGCTACACCCCTATCATATTGCCCAAGTTGGGCTCATATAAAATAGCCCAAATTAGCTTTTGTTGGGCTAAAACCCTTTCTCCTTCTTACTTTTCTGGCCTGCCCCTTTCAATCTAGCTTTAGAATCCATCTCAATATAAAAAGTCTTTATAGTTTCAGTCCAATGGACCAAAAATTTCGGAAAGCTTTTTAAGTAAAACAAGGAATAAAGCCTAGAAGGGCGGATCAAGGTATTTTAGACCAAAAAAGAAAAAAAAAAAAGACGCAGTTAAAGCCCAGTTTGATCTTGAAATTGCACATGGCTCCTATTCTATGATTTTTTAAAATTACTAAATTTATTCTTGAATTTACAAATTCTGAATTTTTCATTAATTTAATTACTGCTAATATAGTCATGACATGAAACATTATAGAATGAGAGTTTAGGGAACACAAGCTTTGGCTGCCATGGAGCACATAAACAACCCAAACCCTAGCCCTTTCTTTGCCCACCACCACTGCCATTATTCCATCGCCGCCGTCACTCACGCCGCCGCCATTGTCGCGCTACTTCTTTTTCTTCTTTCTCTTCACATACTCCATACTCCGAACCTTGGATTGAGGAGCCTCAACCTTGGATCTCATGTATGTACTTCTCGCCGGCAGGATCAATGTCGTGATTGGTGGCCTTCACCGCCGCAACCTTCAAATCCGGTGCCATGTTGCTAGCAAGTAGCAACCTTGGCTATCCCTTTACTGGTTTGGTCCTTCACCACCACTTTGTCGTTCAGATCTGTGCCGCTTTTGTCGTTTAGATCCACCGCCTCTGCGCCTCTTCTTCTTCGCGCAATCTCACCATTGCGCCACTCCTTCTTCTTTCTTTTTTTTTTCTTTTTCTTCTTGCGGTGTTGTCGTTATTGGGTTGTGGTGGTGGTGTTAGCAAAGTGGTGGTGCTTGTTGTTGTTGTGGTGCTTCGGTTTGTGACGATGGTGATAGTGGCGAGGTTACGGACGATAATTAAATCTGTTTTGGATGATAATTGAGTTGGTAAGGGTTAAAGGTTAAGGATGATAATTGTAATATATTTCAGATGATAACTTATATCTCTTTCGAATGATAATATTTTTTAGTTTCGGACGATAATTTTCGGATAATAACATTATTCATTACGTGGCATCTCTAACAGTAAAATAACGTAAGATTTCAATATAATTAAACAAGAACTTCCAAATTAATCAATTATAGTCTTCACATTAGTATAAAATTAATTAATCAAAATGAATCTAGTTAATCAATTTATGACATTTCTATGATCATATTAAAATTTTAGTTACGTTACCTTATCATTAGAGATGCATGATTCATGCCATCATTTTATTAATAACAATTGAATTAAAAATTGGAAATATTCACAATTTATAAATTAAGAGATCAATTTGATCATTTTTAAAAGTTAGAGGCTATTTTGATAAGCAATAAACATTTAAAGCATCCATATTAGACATATACTCTTTGCATGACAGAGCACAATAATATTGTTTAATCTCACTAACCTTGCCTAACAGATTAAGGTGGTGCTGTTGTTTAAGTAAAACAAGAGATAACTCACAGAAAGAGTTTATCATTTGTATCTTGTCTTCCATTTATTTATGTATTGAAAAAGACTATTGAAGTAGAACATATAAATCAGTACTTTAATCATATACCTTGCACTTTCAAGGAAATTTTCTACTATATATTGACCTTGATATGAGATTCACTCTTATTTACATGCTTATTAAGTCATTACTTTTACCTTACAAGACTTGCAGAGATAACTGCAATATATATATACACCACTTGTTCAAAATGATTGGTAGGTGGGTTTATTTTCTGTCAGTGGTTGCTGTTCTGGTGTTGTTCAAGTAGAAGGGACAACAGAGAGTTCCAAGCGACCCGTCCATTCTTCACCGGGCTTCAAGGTGATTGGCTTTTCAACTGCTGCACCATCAACACACAGCATCTGCTTGTACTCTTCATCCCCTAAATCAGCCACTGCCTTGGATTTTTTCTCCCATGGATTCCAAACAACTATGCAATACAATTACAATAACATAAATGGATTCATTTTCCCCCAAAAAAAAAGTGTGTTGTTGTGTATGAAGAAGTCTTACCAACATCTGGAAGTCCTTCCTTCCGTATTACAAATGTTCTCTTTCTTTCATGATCTAGAACTGCTACGGTATTGCAAGAATCAAGATACACTCGGTCCACCTAAAAACAAGGAAAGAGAAATCAATATACATATAATTAATTAATGAGAATTGAAGTGAAGTGAAGGAGTATTGACCTCTGATTCAAATGTCAAAGCATCTCCTTGTTCTGTAAAGCGTTCTTTTTGATATAGATTGTCAAGGTAGTCAAGTGTTTCCAGCCCTTCCACTCTCACTTCACTGCTAAGCATCAACATGTTTATTCAAATATTAATATTGTAAGAATGATCAGAATCAGAATCATATTAGAATCACAAGAACATATATATATATATATTAGGGACCTGATATCAGAGATGGATAAATATGTATGGTACGCAAAGGAGAAGCTAAATGGCTTGCTATTGACATTCCTGACACGAGATATTATACTTAGATACCCTTCTGCTGCCAATGACACCCTTAGCCGAAACTCAAAGCTGCACAAATAATAACTAATATCACTCACTATTCACTATATAATTTAATATATACATATGGATGGATTGATGGGCTGTTACTACCTATGTGGCCATATTTTGTGATCATCTTCGGATGATTTGAGTAGCAAGTCAATATGGGCTTTAGCATTGGAATCATTAAAAAGAGGTGGAGGATTATGATCAATGATCCACATCTTGTTCCTCGCAAATCCATGTTGCTCTAGTGATCCACGGTTTCCAAACTGGACATAAAAAATAAACACATGTATGTTTATATTATTCATTCTATATGTAATTCATTAATTAAATAAGAGAGATTCATTACTAAAAATACCTGCGGAAAACAGATTGGAATTCCTCCTCTTACTGCTTTAGGAGGATTAAATATTGCCTGAAAAGGAAGGTAGAAAAGTCAATACTAATCCATATCCATTGAAATAAGAAATATTTAATTAGTTACCTTAGAACTAGTGAACAATAGCTCTTCACCCCGTTCTGTTTTCCATGAAAGAACCTGTCCTCCGTGCAAACTAACCTGGAGAAAGCTAAGATCTCATTCATAACACTTGATTAAAGAAATCAACAGAAGATGAGAGTGAGGAAAACGCACCCTCGCCGAAGCTCCTCTATTGTTTCGAAGAATGACTTGCTCTATTCCATTCTTGTCCTTGCCAACTTCAACCACACCTCTCCCATCACTTTCTCCTCCATGTTGATTCATCTCCAAAGACCAAAATCCACACACACTATCTGGAACCAAACAACTATATTCTATATGGTGGTACCTCTGATCTGTGTGTCTGATGTGTTAAGATTTAAGAAACCAACTTTAATTTGCTGAGGTGACGGAATTGGTTCAGCTGTCACGGAAGAAGCAGGTGAAAAATCATGAGCTTCCTATGAACACTTTCTTGTGACAAATAAACCCTCTAAGCTTTTATTTTCTTGAAAACTAAACCCAAACGACCAACTTTCAACTACCTTAACACACGGATCCAAATCCAGAAATAAATAGCACCTAATAACGAAAACCAAATTCACCTCTAACTACTGTTAACCTGTTCAAAAAGAGGTAACAGATAGAGAGTAATAAAACTTTAGGCACCGCCACCTCCAAAATCGTTATTTACGCTTAAAATTTCAGTTATAAATTGTGTGAGTCTAATAGAGGAACAAGACATTGAAAAATCGTGGATGAAACGCTTTCAGTGTCGAAAGTCAATTCTAAATACCAAACTCTTTTGAGATAAAATGGTGTCATGTCTTCTTTATTTATCATGTTTAGGGTGACACTATGCCCCCCTTCCCCGTCTCATTATTAATAGAAAGGACAAAAATATATGTATATTAAAAAAAAGTGATTAAATTAATTATTTTATATTTTTAATATATATTTTATAAATTGATTTAGTGATTAATTAATTTTTAATTTCTAGGTGTTGATTAATTAATTGATTTAATAAAACTCAGGAAGCAGGGTCAATATAGATGGGTTGAAGACTAGAAGGTTTTTGTTTTTCTTTTTCCACTTTCAACGGCTGTAGTTGACTCTAATATGAACATGTGATTGCATTACCAGAATTAACTACCCAGTTACGTGACAAATCAGAATATACCTTTTCAACTCTTAGACCCGACCTATGTTTAAAGCATTAAACCTCAAAACGAGGTTGCCTTCTTTTTCTTTTCCTTTCATTTTTGGTTGAAGAGCGAGGTTGCCAACTTGCCATTTAGTTAGGGTTAGTTAGTGCACCGTAGAATACTCAATGAAAGTCATAATATACATATGGGTTAGTGAGTTAGTCCATGAATTTGTGTTAAAAAGAGCAAAAAAAAAAGTCGTTTATGTTGACTTAAAAGACATTTTCTAATAAAAGGTTTTAATTCAAGAAAAAATTTGGCTTGATCAATATCTTTTCTTTATTTTTAAACTAAAAATTATCGGTTTCTAATATTTTATTTTTAATAAAAATATTATTTACACACTAAAATTAGTTAGTGTATATTTATACATTATATATAAATATAAATAAACAATCATGCTAGAAAACCAATAAATTTTTTGCTAATAACAACCAATAAAAAATAAGACTCCAATAAAATAAAAAAATCCGACCTATAAAAAATAAAACCCAAAAAATTATGGTATTTTAGTGTTGTTGGTTACTATTAGTTATAAAATTGTTGGTCATCAAAATTTTCTCATAAATATTTTGTATTTTAGCGTATATTCTACGTCCGTGACTGATTGGATATAGATTTAATATTACTATTTTCTTAATTCAAATGAATGGATTGGTTTCTGAGTTTGGAGAACTATGTTACACGTGAAAAAGAAATAAAATTTGGAAACTCTTTACTCCTCACAAAGTGGGTTTGGACTTTGGAGTTAAGAGGAAGGGAAGATGGAAGGAAGGGGGACCTTATCTTTCAGAATAGATGGTGCACTTTGCTTGGTCAATGTGCATGAATCTCATCTCTTCAGACTTCACACTTTGGAAAAATGAAATTGTGAAATACAATACCTTTATCCAGAAACCTCTAACCATAACATTTAAGATATAGTCATTATTTATCTGAAGGTTAATAATACTGTCACGTCATCTTAATAGTAAAATTCTACTAATGTTTACTTGGATTGTTTTGCATTTTTCTTATTATAAAAATAAACTTGTAAATATAATTGCACGCCGCAAGATCTACTAATAATAAATCATATCTTCGTTGGCTTCAGAGTGCACAAACAGACAGTACAACAGGGCCGGCCATTTTAAAGGAAAATAATTGATGTATTTCACTATTATATATATAAGACAGAAATTAAATATATTTTCTTGTTTCGTATATGATCAATATATGGATTGTGTTAATAAGTATTTTAGAAATACTCTTCAAGTATATAAAACTGAAAGTTGATCTTCATCACAGAACATTTTTAGTGTAACTAGTGAATTGATAATTTAGTTTAACTTTGCTCATCTCTAGATTCCATATACGCAGTAAAAACTCATCCATGACTAACCTCCCAATGTAGCAGAAAAACAGTCCCTGTCAGATGCGCAAATAATGTGCACTACTCTTAAATGTATTAGCTTTTTTTTTTAAGGAGCTTCTGAGAAGTTGCTTTTAATTTGCTTCCAACAACTTCTGGTATCAACTAGAAGAATACAACCAATCGGAGTTGATGTATAGCTTGTACAAAAGGGAGGTAGGTAAAAACTAAAAGCATTCAAGGCAAAGTTCCGCTTTAGAATTGACCAAGAAAATAGGAAATAACTTGTCCCTTGCTCAGATAATTACAGTTTTCATACAAGTTTTGATAACGCAAAAGTGAATCTATAATATGAAATCTTAAGAAGAAAAAATACTAGAACAATGATAATGTCACTTCTATTTAATAATGTGGCTTCTTTTCTAAAAATTCTTACCAACATATAAGGGAAAAAATTACTTTAGGAGTTACATCATCATTTTCCAAATATTTTTATTAGCAAACTGCTCCGAATAAAAGCAATAAAAAGTGTTTTGATTGTCAAATTAATTAATTAAATAATAGATTAACACACAGTAGTAGATATTGAAATACAATAAGTATATACATTCAAGCAAATAAGCAACCAAGTCCCAACCAAGTGATGTTTGTCCACTCTCACCCTCCGCGTGAAACACACGCGAGACCGCTCATTTACCAACTCAAAAAACACGCGCCCATTAACCTCCGCAAAGCCGTTTCGAAAAACACAACGTCACAAAATCGTTTCGAAAAACACAACCTCTCTCCTTCTTCTAGTTCCATTTCTCAACCTGTTCCCATTTTCCAAAATCAAAGCGAACTCGAAGAACACGAAAAGACGATTTCGAAGCTTGCTCCAACAAAAGCAAGAATATCAAAGCGCAACAAATCATCAGCAGAACCCCCCCAAACCAACCCTAGAATGAACATTCGCGGACCAGGAACAGTAACAACTTTTCTAAAAATCAAGGTTAGTGGTGTAAAGTTCTTTCCTTTGTGTATCCATGAAGTTTCTGCATTGTACTCTGTGAATGGGGCTTACGTTCTGTCGACATTTTCCTCTTTCGTTGTTCATTATTTGAAATGTTATGAAAATCCGCTTCGGAATGTATTGAGTGGAAACGTTTACGGTGAAAAATGTTGTTGCTGTGTGTGATTCGATTAAAGTATAAAAACCGCTTCGATCATGTCATGAAATCCGGTTCGATTAAAATGCATTGCTTGTATGTTTTTCGAAATGTTATGAAAATCCGCTTCGGAAAGTATTGATTGGTAACGTTTACGGTGAAAATGTTGTTGCTGTGTGTGATTCGATTAAAGTATAAAAACCGATTCGATCATGTCATGAAATCCGGTTCGATTAAATTATAAAATCCGCCTCGGATTAATGTTTGCGTTGTACCCGTTATCAGGAAACATGGTGAATGATTCAGTCAAGTCAATCAAACAAAGCATGGGTGGCAAGCCAAAGAAGGATGTAAGTGTCTTCAACTCTATTTCCCAATGTGTTATGTTTTTTTAGTTCGAAGTATTAACATCCGCTTCTTAAAACACGTTGTTGCAGCAAGGGCATGAATTTAGATGCATACCAAAAACCGTTGCAGGGATCTTCCGCGAATGCCTTGATACCAGTCCAGAGAAAAGAGCCCTGGTGGATGAAATGGGCTTCGGTGCCCTATCAAGCCTTCCAAACTACTACTTAAAACAGAAAGTCTTGAAGGAGCTCTTCAACCGTTTTGACATTTATGACAACACCATTCACGCGGTTGCAGGAGAGGTGGAAATCACAACCAAGAAGATTGGGGAGGCCCTTGGTCTTTCTTCCACAGGTCTGTACATTAACCCCTTTTTTTGTTTCGGAATCCGCTTCTACATCAGTCTCAAATCTGGTTCGCTTTTTTTTTTTCTAATGAATTTCCGCTTCTGCGTTGTAACAAATCCGTTTCGATTCATCCCATAGGTAAACCTTTCCCCGATAAGGTCGTGCCGAAGGAACTAAGTGACGAAGATCACGCTGTCTTCAAGTTTTTCCAGGGAAAAACACAAGCACAGCTGGGAAGGCTGATCATGGATACACCGGTTGACACAGTTGAAAACAAAAGGCTATTCATGAGAGCCTTTTTGTTGTTCGTTCAAAAGACCTTCCTCCTGGCCACCTCCTCTGCAAATGTCACGCCCAGGGCTTACCCAACCCTCTATGACGTCGAAAACACAAAGCAAAGGAGTTGGGCGCTGCATGTACATAACTTCCTCCTTGAGGAGTTAAAGAAAGCCAAGGAAAACAAAACGAAGTCGATCCACGGTTGCTGCTATGCCCTATTGATAATCTATTTCCATGAGACTCAGTTTGGAAAGAACTCGAGGGAACCCGTAGCCCAGCCTCCGTGGATTAATTACTGTAACGGGAGGACCCTATGGGATAGGATGAAGCAGGAAAAACGAGATGCTGCAGTAAGTATATCCGGTTCAGTCCCACTATATAATCTGCTTCAGTTCATTTTTTATATGAAATCCGGTTCTGTTCATGCCAACAAATCCGGTTCGTGAATCATTCTGTGACTAATTATGAAATCCGGTTCTATGTATGCTTCAGGGACTTGTCAGGACAGGAAAGCTGAGAGCAGAGAAAGAAAAAAAAACAACGGAAGAGCAAGAAAAGACCATCCTCGGAATCTGAGTGGAAATCTGAATCAGAAACGGACACTGAAGGGTAAGTGCCGGATGATTCAGAAGAAGATACAGATTCTGAGGATACCAGGTCAATGGAGCTGGTGCAAAGAAAATCAAGGCCCGAACCCAATCCAGCTCAAGAAGAAAGGAGAAGCAAAAGAAGGCATCAGTCGAATGATGCAACCGAAGCACAATCTAGGTAAAATCCGGTTCGAATTACTCTGTGTTTATCAATTCTTTGTTTGCCAACCCTAAATCCGGTTCTGTTTCCCAGGTTGCAACAGGATGAAGACAATTGGCTTGCGGAAACAATGAGGCGTATAAGAAAAAGGAAAAATGAAGAAAAAGAAGAAAGGAATAACAAGAAAAAGAAACAGCCCCATACAAAATCTCCAGCCAACATTGAGTACGTAAATAACAGCTAACTTTTTTTTTTGTCTTCAATATACTTGGCAAATCCGGTTCTGATGCATAGTTTCCTTTCTATTGCTGCAGACCTGATCATGAACCCCCTCAACAACCCCGCCAGCTTGAACAAGAAGAAACTCCCATTCAACAACCAGAACCAGAACCCCAACAACAACCTCCTCAGGATGACATCATTGACGTCTCTTCTTGCTCGGACGACGAGCAACCACCACACCACATGGATGTCGTGCATCCATTGGTCCCTAAAGTAGAAAAACTCCAAGAGGACCAACCTCCTCCGGTGCTGGAGCAACCGTCTCAATCGGTGGTGGAAGTAGTGTAAGTTATAATTACACATATCCGGTTCGATTTATTGTTTTTTTCTGTCTCAATTTCTTTAGTGTAATCCGGTTCGGTTGCATCTTCCCTCTTGCCGCAGGCCTATATACCCAACCCAGGAGGTCATTGACGTCTCCTCAAGCTCTGAAGATGAGAGGACTCCCTTGATTCCAAAGACAGAACAGTTGGATCCATACTCCCCCAGTGCAAAGATTATATCAGAAGTGCTAATAAGCATGAATAGAGATGAGGCACCATCTTTGGACCTGGGAATAGATCCACCTCTACCGCAGCGAGAAGAGGCACCGTCATTCGACCTTGGAATAGATCCACCTCTTCTCACAACACAAGATCTTTCCGATATAGAGGAGTTGGATGAACTCGTCCAGAAAGCAAAAGACCAGCTCCAAACACCCCAACCCATCAAAACCATAGAAAATCAGAAAGAGCTGGAGGAGAAGGCGGTAGCCTGGGCGACGGTGGCAAAAGGGGGGAATGAGTTCGAAACAATCTTCAAGCTGGCAGGGGGCATGTATCTTGAGGCAATGAGATACCAATTCCGGTCAATGGCGCCAAAAAATTATATTGACATACAAGTAAGTTACCCCAAACCCAAACTCATTAATTTGCTGCAATCTGCTATATACTTACATTTTTTATTCAACACTTCAGGTTATCACCATCATGTGCCACATCCTAAACAAACAACAGAACGAACGGTTTGAGAAGTTCGTATACTGTGTTCCACCGAAAATAATGGTAAATCCGGTTCATCCCCCATCCAAATCCTCTTCGCTTACTATTTAGTATCCTCTTCGATAAATCTATAATATCCTCTTCGGTAAATATATAAAATC